>APFE031637055.1:0-35516 GCA_000404065.3 Pinus taeda
TTGCTATGTAATTTCTGTTTTGATAATGAGAATGAGCATTTCCTTGATCCAGTACTGAGTTAACTCAAAGGGTTGAAGCTCTTGGGTTAGGGACCAACCCTAGCAGCAAAGGCTCCTCTTCTTGTATTTGTATGCTTACATTGATTTCATGGCTCAATGGTTGAATTGTCTTTAGGATTATTTGATTGCAAGTAGTGTAGAGTTGATTAGTTTCTTATTAGTTTGCTTCAATTTGTGCTTTACTTAAGAAGTAGTTTAGAAGAGATAAAGGAACAAAAAAAGCTTTCAATAGGTGGTTTTGGTCTCCCTTCTTCCTTCAAGGATCATGATTTGACAAAAGAACTCCCATGTAGCCCCAAAAAGGCACATTTCTACTTTCTCATAGAATTTAGGGTTTCCTGTACTTAGGCCAATATTTGATCAGTTTGCAAGAGTAGGATTTAGTTATCATTTCTTCCATATTTAGTCTTACATTAGATCTCATCAATGATTACATCTTATTCTGTATGTTTTCTTCATGCATAAAGAAGACATCTAGCTCATTAAACTCTGTTTTCCTAGATTGTTGAAGTTCTTCTTGTTTACATGATTTTTGGGTAAATATCAATGTTTGAAGTAGTGCGGGTGTTTTAGAAGTATAGAGAGATCTCATAGTCAGAAACCTCCTTCCAACTTCATCCATCCATGATCATTCCTTGCTTTCACCAAGACCCTCACCAATTTCATCATTTTACAAGGAAACTTCTCCAAGCTTGTTGAGCAAATCCAACCATCTTCCAACTTTGGTTTTGAGTTTTGGATTGATCCTAGGTATTTCCTTTCCTCATTCAATCCATCTACCACCTTCCCTAAGCCTTCCATCTCTTTCAACGCGCATATTATTTCTCTCGGTTGTATCCTGTAGAAATATAGGGAATCCTGTAGGTTTTTAGGAAATCCTGTAGGTTTTCCTGTAGTGGCCTATTTTGAGGCCGAATTAAGGGAAAAGCCTCTAAGAAGCTAGAAAAGCTCACCTACTAGTCTCCCCAACCTTCTAAACATTCATCAACAACCCTAAGCCCCCTGCCACATCACCAAAATAGATTATCTTTCACACTTTTCCATATAAAAAAAACACAAAAAGAAAAAACAGATTTATTTTAATTAGTTGCATGCACAGTAGTAGAATGTTTGATGTTTTGAATTTACATGCTTAGGACAGTAGGATTGCATACATGTTAACTTAGCATTCCTTTTGAAGCATAGTCTCTTAGCAGTTAGTTAGAAAATGGTGTGCTTTTAGCATCTGATTTCAGTCTTCTTCCTTACTGCAGTAGACAAGATTTCTATTAGAGTAGATTTCTCTTTCTCTCATGAATAGTCAAGCTTCTTTTGAATCCATAGAAGTCCAGCTTGAAAAACCCTAGTGGTCTATCGCTAGCTGAGCAGTGACAAAGAGAAGACCCATCACTTTTACTTGTGTATACAACACTATCACCTCCAAGTTTGTACAAATCCAGGGTTGATAAAGTAAAGCTGGTAGCCCCAGGAGTTGCAGCATTCTTGCTGCAATACTGGTGCTCATAAGTCATCACGGTCATCACAAAGTGTACCTTTGGTGTCACACTTTTCATAAGTCATCGTAAATTCGTCAAACTAAGGGAAGTATGTTGTCCATGTGTTCTGGATGATCTATATTATGTCATCAAGTGTTCCAAGTGTGTGATTGCAGTTCAGTCTTATCACTTTTTAGATCACCTTCATTGATCCCAAACATAGCCAAATCCAAAAAAATTTCCAACAAAGAAACTTAGCCTCATTCAGACCTCCTGAACTACGCATTACGTAGTCTCAGACCTCAAGCTATAACCCTCCCTCTTGACATTGCGCAATGCATAGTTGCTACCTACCAAAACTGCACACTACGCAGTCCTAGTGCTCAAGATCAACCCCTGAGCTCCAAAATTATAAAATCCTGCCCTCCATCCAAGCCTGAACTACTTATTGTGCAATCTCAGTCCTCAAGCTCAAAACTCGAGCTCATGAACTGCACAATTATGCTATCATCTAGCCTCCTCTGCCTTCCATAGCTTCATAGTAGGAAGAATCATTGCTCATTCCCTCAACCTAGATCCCTGAGCTCCCCAATTAAGAAATCTTATTGCTTAGCCTAGCATAAACTACGCATTGCACAATCTCAAGGCTCAAGCTTCATCGATGACTGCCTGAGCCCTGCAATTTCTTAGTCAATGAGGCTCTTCCTATAGAAATTCCTTGTATATTCAAACTGCTAATTGTAATATGCTAAAACAATAGACTTGAATCTACTCTACTTATCATCGGAAACAATTAAACAATCATGAAATCACAAAGCATACAAAAGAGAGAATTCAATCAACACATTACATAATAATTTCCTAGGGAAAGCCACAACTAAAAACCCCTACTATCTGTATATTATATTAGTCAAAAAATATGAGAAGATTGCAATGCTTTTCTCAAGCCTGGGCAACCTATGCACTATCTGTATCTGTCTCACAACTTGCTAGAGAAGTGCAAGCCAATACTTAGCCAATTTATTGCTTTCCAAAGTCCCTATTTCCTTGCGTTGTTTCCTTGGGAATTAACTCCATATTAATTAGGGAAATTCTTCAATATGAATTGCGCAATCCTCATAGGCCTTCCTCTCACTACATGCACCACCTGTACAATTCAAATGATTAGACAACTGATAGTACATTGTCCCTGAACTCCAATCTCAATAGGGTAACTCTCAGATCTAACATGCATGAGTTATTTATGAATGAATCATCAATTTATTAGTTTATCACTGCAAGAAGTACCACAATATACTGTAGAAAACACGACTACTAGACCTCCCACTAGTTCCTCAAAATAAACACAAAATAAACACAAAAAGGGCTCCTATAATGTAGGAGATGTTATACATGAATCAAGTTAGACCATCAACTCGAATTAACTGAGCCAACGAATTCAAATTAACTTAGTTAACTAATACAAGTTGTCATGAGATGTGGAATTACAATTTTATTCCCAATTTAATTCAAGGACAAAATTAAATTATTATTTTCTTGTTGCATTTTCAACACTCCCTCTCAAGAAGAAAGTGATTATCTGCTACCCCAATCCTGCCTCTATGAAACCTGAATTTGCATCTTGACAATTCCTTTGTCAAAATATATGCATCTTGTTCCTCTATAGGAATGCACTCCAACAACATGATTCTCCTTTGCACAAAATCTCGTAGATGGTGATACTGGATGTCGATATGCTTAAACCGATAATGAAGAAATGGATTCTTAGAGAGTTTGATGAACTTTGATTGTCACAGTAAATCATTGTAGGATCCATCTGCTGAAAAAATAACCCAACAAAGATCTTCCTCATCTAGATAGCCCCACAAGTTTCTTGACTAGAAACCATGTATTGTGCTTCTGTCAAACTGAGTGCAACTAATCTCTACTTCCCCTTGTACCAAGAAACTGTTGTTGACCCAATAATGAATATTTCCCCCTGATGTCCTCTTCTTGTCGGATGGACTCCCTGCCCAATATCCACCTATGAAACCTTGCAGCGTCACTGCCTCTATTCATCTATACCAAAGACCACACTAAGTTGTGCCTCTAATGTATCTCAACACATGTTTAGCTGTCTTCCAATATATTTTGGTTGGCTTAACCATTGCTTGACCAAGTTGGCTAATTGAAAAACATATGTACAGTCGTGTTTTCACTAAATACATAAGTGAGCCCACAAGTTTCTTGTAAATAGTAGCCTTCACTACTTCACCTGAAGTAGCATCCTCCTTCCTCTAGTTCCTTGCTAGAGGAGTCCCCATGGGTTTACTGCTCTCCATGTGGAACTTCTTCAGTATCTCATTGGCATACTTTCCCTAAGAGACAAACAATTCCACATCAAATTGCCATGGTTCCATACCAAGGAAATAATGCATGAGCCCTAGGTCCCTCATCTCTAATTCTCTTGCCATATCCTCTTTTCAAGATTTTACCAACTTCTCATCACCTATTAGAAATTAATCATTGACATATAATACTATAATCAACAATTTACCTTCAACCACAATATGGTAAAGGTTTGCATCTACTTCATTTTTTATGAAGCCCAACCTGGTGAAATAGTTGTCAATACTAGTGCACCAAGCATGGGGTGCTTGTTTCAATCCATATAATGCTCGCTCGAGTCTGCACACATGAGACTCTATGTTGAAGGTCCCAAATCCTTCCGGATACTCAATGTACACCTCTTCCTCAATCACACCATTGAGGAATGTTGTCTTCACATCCATATGATGTATCTTCCATCCCATCTATGTTGACAGTGCTAGAATAGATATGATTGAAGAGTACCTTGCTACTGGAGCAAAGGTCTCCTCATAAACAATTCCCTCCACCTAAGTAAGAACCCTCTAGCCACAAATTTGGCCTTGTGTTTCTCCACACTCTAATATGTTGCTTTCTTTACCTTGTAAATCCATCAAGAACTCACCACTGACTTGTTTTTTCATCTTGCAACCACTTTCCAAACACCTTTCCTGATAATGGAGTCATACTCCTCAACCATGGCATCAATCCATAATGGTTTCTACATTGCTTCCTCAAATGAGTATGGCTCAATCTCTACACTTTCGCTCATCAAATCCATGCACCCAGTGTATAGATATGGTGACCTCATCTGCCTGTGTTATGATGTGGGTGCACCCTCATTCTCTCTAGCATCATGCTTCAATCTATCAGCCTCTCTGGTGTGTGATCCAATGAATCCGTAAAGTCCTGAAAAATGAAAGTGTCTAAAATTGTTCAAAACTAGTTCCAAAATGTAGATCTCTTCGACCTCAACTCAACAAAACTTTAATCATCAAAACTGATATCATATGCTCTCAACATCACGTTCTGATCGTTTTCCCAAACAGGTAAAAATTTTGCAAGTTGGGTGCAGGACTTCTGACTTGGCAGTCCATAAGATGACTTATCATGTTGACTATGTAGGTTGATTATGTACCTCGAGCACATGGTAGGTTTTCAAGTGGCTTCACCAACTTTGTTCAGGGTTTATGGATTTTTATTGGTTGTTGAATTGTTATGTGGACCAATGGTTGGGTGCCACATGGCCCAGTCATGGGCTGCCATGTGGCACCCTCGTGTTGTGTAAAATTTTGGTTAAGGGCCGAACTAGACACCACAGGATTCGAATAGGTGACCTCATACCAAGCATTGGAACACTTTACCATTGCGTTGCAGGTGGGTCTTAATAACCATAACAAAAAATGCCTATTTAAAGTTTCGATGGAATAATTTTTGGGGAAGGGGTTAGGGCTAAGCCCCTAGCCCCTGGTTACTACACACCCATGAGACCGAATGCGAAGTGATGAAGGGCTTGAGGCTTAGGCCCAGCCCAAGGTCTAACCATATGACATATAATCGAAGGGGGAGGCAGGGCAGAGCACTTGACAGACAGGTGTGAGGATTTGGAGGCCACCATTGGGTTTTTAACCCACAGAACCATGGCCTAGCAGAAATGGGGGCTATGCCGATGGTGGTGGGTAGTTAGCCCCAACCCTCGGGTGCATGAATCCATGTGGGCCTAATTTTCCACCAAAGGGGTCATTGTGCATTTAAACGATCCAACAAATTGCCCCCGAACTGGCGTGAATCTCGCTGGTGCCGAGAAAAAATGGCACTCGACGGTCCCTGGAAGTGTGGAATTCATAGAACAGTTAGCAGAGGACTCCTATTTGTAAAGTAGTTAGGAGAAAAACTTCTCTAGGGCATAAATTCTTCATTTTTTTGTCAAATTCAGCCCAACAAGAGCCTAACTTGGGAATTTTACTATTCTAGAGACATTGGAGACATTTTTTTTACATTTTGAGCATTGTGAATCCATGTAAACACAAACTTGAGCACTTAATGAAAGAGGCCCAACCTTGGAAGCTGGACCAAGAGATGTAACCCAGAAGGGGTGAACTCCTTTCTCATTTTGTTGTCTTGTGTTACTATATATGGTATATTTGTCTTTGATTTTATGATGTAATTGAGTTTTAAAACGATTATTTTATGTGCTTTTGCAAAGTGATCCATTGCCTAAAATACATAAAATTTTACTTGCATATTTTCTATCACCTTCAAGTTTGTATAACAAATCAGTTTGGTATCAGAGCTCAACGTTATTTTGAAGGTTTGATTTTGTTTCATGTGTTTTCTGATGCTTACAAGGTTGAAGCTTAAAAGAGGAGAAGGAGAGCTAGTGGAGCCCAGGTCTCAAATTGTTTCAAGGAGAACACACATATCTCAAGCGTCACTTGTGATGTCACTTGAAGAAGTTCATGAAGGGATGTTTGAAGATGAGATAACTTTCAGAAAATCTTTCTTTGAAATGGTGAAAGTTCTTTATGAGGAAAGGAACTCAAGGTTTCAAGGAGAGAGCTCAAAACATCCAAAAGGAAATGGATACAAACCTCCAAAAGGGAATGGAGGGGATGGTGACCAAATACCACCTTCACATCCATCCTCACCCTCATCTTCTTCTACTTCAACCCCTTCACAAACACCTCAAAATTCTCCAAAGGTACATGGTAAATCTCCTTTGTTAAAGTGCGACATAAAGTTTTAGATTCCTATGTACAATGGAGAGATAAATGTTGAGAAATTAGATAATTGGGTTCATTAGATTGAAGTGTATTAAAGGATACAGATAATCAAAGATGATGCAACCAAAATTTAGCTTGCTTCCCTTAGGTTCGAAAGTACAACACTCATTTGGTGGGAGGCCAAAACTCAAGAGGACACGAAGAAAAGTGGTAATATTTTATCCTCTTGAAATGATTTTGTTGTTGCAATAAGAAGACAATTTTATCCATTAGCATACATGCAAAAAACTATAATGGATTGGCAAGCTAAGGGTCAAAGTTTGCAAAGCAATGCTCAAGAATTTAGTAAAAGAGCTTTGATTTTGGGTCTAAATTTATCCTCTCAAGACACTCTGCTAAAATACATTGGAGGTTTACATAGTTATTTGAGACACACAATTCTCATGTTTAACCCTACAAATCTAGATGAAGTTTGTGTACAAACAACTCATTTAGAAGCAGGAGGTAAGAATGTTCCCCAAGAGGGTAGCAAGAAGCCATTCAAGAGTGGAGACAAATGAAAGGGGAAATTGAAAGGAAAAGGGAAAAAGAATGCTTCAATCAAGGAGGGAGAAAAACTCACATGTAAACATTGTTCAAAAGAAGGCCATGATGAAGACCATTGTTTGAAACTTCATCTTGAGATGAGACCCAAAAAGTTTAACAACAAAGGGAAACAAAAGACTGTTGCAACTACACAACATGATTTAGGATCAGATTCTGAGGATGGAAAAAAAATCACAACCATGGGATTTAAAAGTAAGGACTATATTGCAAGTACGAGGATGAAACAAATATCATATTCATGGTATTTAAAGGTAAGGACTATATTGCAAGTACTACTTATTCTAGTACAATCAATGAATATCAAATAAAGAATAGAGCTTTTCCACATTAGAGTCATTTCAAAACATACCAAGATAGACACTTTGTTTGATAGTGGATCATAAGAAAACCTTATTTTAGAAGACATTGTTAAGAAATTAAAATTGGAAACCATTCCTCATCCTAAACCTTATCCTTTAGGATGGATATGTGACAATGCAAAATTGCATGTGACAAAAATATGTAAACTGAAAATTTCCATCACTGCAAACTTTATAGATGAGATAGATCTTGATGTAATTCCACTTGAAATTTGTGGTATTTTTTTTGGAAACCCATATCTATATGATAGGAGAGCCATCTTTCATCGCCATAAGAAAAAATATCATTTGTTTAAAAATTGGACTGAGTACATTGTTAGAGCACATAGCAAGAAGTTGAATTTATCTCTTGTGAATGTTGGACAAATGAAGAGGCTTGTTCATACTAGTAAGACGTTTTTACTCTTGATGATCAAACCCAAAGAGAATGTTGAAAATGAAGCCTTCCAAGGATGTGATGCAATATTAAAATCTGATTTGATTGAGGTTGTTAACACCTATGATAAGATGTTTCAGGAACCTGAAGGATTGCCTCCTAAAAGAGGAATTCAACATGAGATCCAATTGTAGCAATATTGTCCTCTTCCAAGCATTGCCATGTACAGGATGATAGTCATGGAGAATGTAGAAATCAATAAAAAAATCCAAGAGTTTCTTGATAAAGCGGTAATCATACCAAGCACATCGCCATGCAGGTCTCCAGTTGTTTTAGTACCAAAGAAAGATGGTACATGGCACATGTGTGTGGATTTCAGAGCCTTGAACAAGATCAAAGTAAAGAATCGTTATCCTCTTCCTTGAATTGATGATTCACTTGATCAATTGAAAGATGATATATATTTCACTAAGTTGGACTTGAGAAGTGGCTATCATCATATTAGGATCGTTAAAGGATACAGATGGAAGATAACCTTCAAAATAAAGCAAGGTTTGTTTGAATGGTTGGTTATGCCATTTGGGCTTTGTAATGCTCCTGCAATATTCATGAGAGTTATGAATGATGTCTTAAGACCTTTCCTTAATGACTTTGTGATAGTATACTTAGATAACATACTGATTTTCAATAAGACTCGTGAAGATCATGTCAAGCATGTTAAGAAAGTCTTAGATGTCTTAAAGAAATAAAAGTTGTTTTTAAATATGCCTAAATGTAAATTTGGAAAAACCTCGTTAGTATATTTGGGTCATATTGTTGGAGGGGGTGAATTGAAGGTAGATCCCTCAAAGGTAAAATTCATTGTGAATTTGCCTCAACCCGATAATGTAACTGAGGTTGGAATATTTTTGGGAGCAACCCAATATTGGAGAAAGTCCATTTCTAACTTCTCATCAATTGTAGCTCAATTACATACCTTGACAAGTGCGAAACATATTTTTCAGTGGGGAGACAAGTAGCAGCAAGCTTTCAATGCATTAAAAGAGAGAATCAGTACAACACCAATTCTTGCACTTCATGATTTAAGAAAGCCATTTGAGATACAAACCGATGCAAGTGACTATGCTGTGGGAGTAGTCTTGATGCAACATGGTAAGCCTATTTGTTATAGTTCTAAAAATTTTAATTGTGTAGTAATTAACTATCCAACATATGACAAAGAATTGAATGTTTTGGTGCAAAGTGTGAAAAAATGGAAACACTATTTGATGGGAAACGAAACTATCATTCACACTGATCACCAACCATTGTAATACTTGCAATTATAAACCAAGCTACAACAAGCGAGGCATTTCAGATGGATGGGTTTCTTGCAACAATTCAACTTGGTGATAAGGTATAAGAAAGGTATATATAATTTTTTTTTTGATATGCTATTAAGACCAATTGTTAGTGCATCAGTTATTCTTAATCATAATTCTATCATGCATGAGATCTATGTTGAACAATATGCTTTAGATGAAGATTTTAAGGATTTATATGCAACTTTGTGTCAAGTCAATGAAGTAGAGGAATTAGATTACCATGTTCATGATAAACTATTGTATCATCATGGAACGCTATGCATTTCACAGGGTGAAAGAGTCAACGTCATAAGGGAAGCACATACTTCTCTTATTGTTGGCCATTTTGGTGTAGGCAAGATAATGTCACAGTTACAGAGGTAACGATTATTGGCCTCGTATGAATGAAAGTGTGTCATGATATGTAAGAGTATGCTCTTTGTGTGCTACTAGTAAACCTAGCAATAGAAAGTTAGGATTGTATACTCCACATCCAGTTCCTTCCCGTCCTTGGGAAAGTTTTTTATGGACTTTGTAGTAGGGCTACCTATGTCTAGGAAAAATCATGATTATCTTTATATTGTGGTGGATCATTTCAAAAAAATGTGTATTTGGATGCTTTGTAAGAAGCAGGTTACAACTGAATAGATTGCACAAATGTTCTTTCAAAACCTATGGGTGCATTTTGGGTTGCCCACATCTATTATTTCTGATCACGATTCTCGATTTGTCGGGAAATTTTGGTCTAGCTGATGGGCATTCATGGACACCAATTTGAAGAAGAGCATAAAATTCCATCCACAAACTGATGGTCAGACATAAGTGGTGAACAGAACAATAGTACATCTTCTTCTTGGTTATTGCAACAAATATCCTAAGCTTTGGAATGAACACTTACACTATGTTCAACATGCTTACAACCAGGCCAAGCATTCATCGATTCAAACATCTCCATTTGAGGCATGCTTGTGATACTTAACAAAATCTCCTTTAGATTTTATCTTTGGGAAAGACATTGCTATTGATGGACATAGTGACATAGATAAGACCAAGAGATTCATTGAACAAGTTCAATTGGTGCATCAAATGGTTTAAGAATAGTTGGAAAAAAGTCAAGCCAAGTACAAGACAAGGCATGATAAGCATCGTGTTGACCACAATTTTCAGGTTGGAGATGAATTTTGGCTCTACATTAGCAAGGAGAGGCTTCAAGAAGAAGGTAAAAAACTAAAACCAATCAAGGACGAACCTTTAAGATTTTAGAAAAGATTGGTAATAATGCCTTCTGGTTGGATTTGCCTCTATATATGAAAATTTATGCAATTGTTAATGTTGAGAATTTGAGATTATATGAGCCTCCTTTGATTGAAGATCAAGGAGAGAATGTTCATATTCCTTCAGTACAAGAATTCTCTGCTAGATTTCTTGAATAATTGCAACAAGTTACTATCATTGATTGAAAAAACAAGAAATTCATGAAGAGGGAATGTGGAGTACCTTCGTGTGGGGCACAAAGGTACAAATCCAATCAAAGACAAATGGATTGAGATTGGAAGGGTGAGGGAACTATACCCTCATTTGTTTGTTGACTGAAAATAGTCTTTTGGAGGTCCAAAAGCTTCCAGTGGGGAGGAGTGATCCAAGGAATCAGTAAAATGCTAAAAAATGAAAGTGCTCAAAAGTTCTCAAAACTGGTGCCAAAATGTAGATCTCGCCGACCTGAATCCAATGCCACTTGAATCGCTAAAAACCAATATCATATTCTCCCGATATTGCATTCTGATCATTTTCCCATATAGGTAAAGATTTTGCAGGTTGGTTGCAGGACTGATGACTGGATAGTCCATACGATGACTCAGTAGGATGAATGTGCAAGTTGACTGTGTTCCTCGGGCCAATGGCAGGCTACCAAGTGGCTTCACCGAATTTGTTCAGGGTTGATGGTTTTTTATTGGTTTTTGGAATTGTTATGTGGACCAATGGTTGGGTGCCACTTGGCCAAGTCATGGGATGCCACGTGGCACCCTGGTACTATGTAAAAAATTGGTTAAGGGCCGAACTGGCCTCCACATGATTCAAACAGGTGACCTCATGCCGAGCCTTGAAGTGATTTACCATTATGCTATCGGTGTTTTTTAATAACCACAACAACAAATGCATATTTAAATTTTTAGCAGAATAATGTTTAAGGAAGGAGCTGGGGCTAACCCCCTAGTCACTACACACCCATGAGACCACGGGAAGAGTGAGTAAGGAATCAAGGCTTAGTCCCAACCCAAGGTCTGACCACATGACATATAACAGGAGGTGGAGCACTTTTCAGACATGTGCGAGGATTTGGGGGACAACCCTAGGATTTATGAACTCGCGGAACTCTGGCCTAATAGAAATGGGGGCTATGCAAATAGGGGTGGGTGATTATCCCTAGCCTCAGGCGCATGTCCCCATGTGGCCTTAATTTTCTGCCGAATTCTTCATTGCGCATTTAAACAATCCAAAAAAATTTGCTCGAACTGGTAGGAATATCATCAGCATCAGGCAAAAATAGAACTCAGCTTTCCCTGGAATTGAAGAATTCGTAGAATAGTTAGCAGAGGAGTCCAACTTGTAGAGTAGTTATCAACAAAACTTCTCTAGAGCATCAATTCTTTAGTTTTTGGCCAAATTGAGCCCAACAAGAGCTCGCTTGGGGTTTTTTACTGTTCTGGAGCCATTGGAGACGTTATTTTTACATTATGAGCACTATAAATCCATGTAAACACAAATTTGAGCACTTAATGAAAGAGAGCGAACATTGGAAGCTAGACCAAGAGATATAGCCTAGGAGGTGTGAACTCCTTTATCATTTTGTTGTCTTGTGTTACTGTATATGCTATATTTGTCTCTATTTTTATGTTGTAAACTGAGTTTTAAAACCATTATTTTATGTGCTTTTGCAAAGTGATCCATTGCTTAAAAGACATAAAATTTTACTTGAATATTTTTTATCACCTTCAAGTTTATATAATAGCTCAATGTGCTTCCTCCCATCTCTGGAAGTATCTGCATGAGTGGGTGCTTTCACTCTCTACTCCTCTTCCTGTGGCTGCTCCACATCATCCTGAGGTTCTTACTTTGGAGCTAAAAGCTCCTCTTCTCCATGAAACTAAAGCTTCCTCTCAAGGGAACATCTTATGGCCTTCTCTTCATCGAAATTCACATCTCTACGAACCACTATTAACTTGTGAGATGGTAGGTACACTATTATATATCTGATCTAAAAATATACGATAATACAAATAAACCCAATAAATAACAAGATCTGAATATAGAAATGCTTCTCTTTATTGATCAAATCCTTAAGGTAGGGCAACACCATACATTCACTCCTTAAGAAAGGAGAACACTCCACGAGCCATATTCCTTATGTAATTTGTTCATAATGTCATGGTTTTTTAATTTTATGATTGAAAAAATTCCAATTTCTTATGTATCTAGCATGTTATGGTTGAAAATATGTTGAATTTATACTTAGGAGAGAAAAACGTTATTCTACCAAAAACATTAGTGTGTTTTTTCCTCATAAACAACTTTTTTTGGCACATAAAAATTCGGTTTTACTAGCATTTTTTAAAATGTTGAAAATTGACCTTAAAAAAAATTATCGTTCTAGTATCATTACTTTCAGTATCATCACTTTTTCGTTTTCAAGGTGTTTTTTGCACGAAAATTTCGTTTTCACTGCTATTTTTAAAACATGTTCAAAATTGGCCCTTAAAAAAAACCATCGTTCCAGTATACATACTTTTCGTTTTTAGCACAGTGTTTTTATTTTTTTGGGGGTTTTTTGGCCAGAATTCTCATTTTGAGTTTATAGTTCCTGTTTCAAAGTTTACATTGTTATATGCATAGATTTTAGACAACACCTTTCTCAAGGACTTCAACAACTTTAAGGTTCCAAAAATCCCTCAAAACATTTAAAGAGAAAGTTTTAGTATTTTAGAGAGCTTTAGGGGAAGTTCCCTCATCTCTTTCCGCATTGCTGGTTATTGTCTTAGGTATCTGGTATTTACATGAGCTTTTCTTCCTTTTATGTTTTTTAGGGAAATCTCTTCTCAGATGCTTATTCTCTACAGGTCCAACACATTAATGGCTTTCTTGCCTGTCCAGCGTTATGAGATTTCTCTCTCGTTTTCGCAATTTGATATTCTTCCATATTTCAAATGTTTGCTACATGTTGTGATAGTCCTTAACATAGGACAAGTTTCATAGCAACACCGCGTTTGTCTTTGCTTGGTCTTATTTTCTTCTAATGATCTTTTTGTTTTCTTCCCGAAAGATCTTAACTTAGCTTTTAATCTTTTGAAGGTTTCGGCTTTTTTAGGGAGGTCTTCTTCTCCTTTTTCAGAATGGGCTTGGTCCATATAACTGCCCATTTCTTTATTCTCTATTACAAATTATATCTTCTTCTATGTTATTACACACACCTAGTTGTTAGTTACACCCATCATAATCATATTAATCAGTTACCTTGTCATTTAAGCACGTATATTAATCAGTTACCTTGTCATTTAAGCACGTTGATATCATACTGTCTAGTTATAAATATAGGAAAATTTCCACCATGTAAATAATTCTATCGAAAGATTTGATTAAATTTGATATTGCAAGAGATCGTTTTATTTACATCCATAATAACTATTCCTACAAATTTACAACCGAGTGAATCTAATTCATAAGTGATTTATTGAACCGTAAAATAATCATATATAATCTAATTTTAAATAGATATTTAATTTTTTTTTAAATTAACTATATAGATAGATAAAACAACTATATAGTCTAAACACAAAACAAATGAAAATTATTAAATTGAAGTGAACAAATTTTACTATTTCGTCATATTTAACAACTAATTTCAATAGAATTGAAGTAAAAACACAAATACATAATTTTAACCTCCTCCATTATATTTTGTGAAAAGTCGCGAGGCCTTATTATACCAGGGAACGGTCTACCCAAAAAAATCACCTTTCCTCGGAGATTTACATTCTCAATTTTGGCTGAGAGCCTCTTATTCTCGTTCCGGCGGCGGTGTACTCATTGTTTTCAGTTTTCTATTTTTATTCCATACATCATTGGTCCAGCGGTCCCTTCAATGGCCATCACCATTGCTCTGCGGCTTACTGTGATCAGGACACGTACCCACACATTGACATACAATCTATCACAAAATTTTAAGATGAAGTTACCAGCTATACACTAGGTTTGGTTTGACAGAAAACAGCTACCGTGTTTTCGCACATAAATGACCCGCTCGAACATTAATGGCCTCGTTTGGGTGAGTAATGTTGTCGATCTGGGGTGGGTGTGGTTTCGGGTGGGAAGATAAATCCAGGATTATCCTGAAATGCGTTATTAGGGTTAGAATTTCAAAACAAAAACCCAAATTTTCAAAAAAAAACAATTGGTTGATTAAATTGGATGGTTTTCACCAAATATGACGAAACTTTTGATGGTATTGAAAACTTTTATCTATATTTGCTGGACAAATAACTCTCCAACTGTCTACCAAGGTAACAATTTTGTTTAAATAGATATGTTTCACCTAAATTAAGTTATTTAAAAAAAATTAATATTTTTTTAGTAATAAAAATAAATTTAACAACAACAAAAACTTAATTGCCAAAATATTTAAATGGATAACAAATAACTTACATTTACAAAAAATTCTGCTAAATTTTAAGAAAATTATACTAAAAATTCCAAAAACATATTACTCCTTAAATTTGGTGGTTAGTTTAGCATCCCCTCAAATTCCATCCCAGAAGCTCCAGACTCCCAACTTTTAGTAACAAATAAATAACATGCTATTGGACTTTAATTTGTTACCATATACCCACCATCAATTCGGCCTTCACAAGATTAAAAAATGAACATATACGGCCACAGTTCACTTAAAACCAAATTATTTATTTGTTGCCCCAACTTTTGAGCCATCATCGAACTTTCAAACGGCGGAGGGATCGATATTGTACCTTGCACGAAAATTTTGCCTGCACATATTTATTAATTACCTAACTCACTGATTCGTTGCACCACATTCAATCGGATGAGGGATCATAGTTGTACGTTGTTGGAAAATTTTGCCGGATTACTTATTCGGCATTAAATGAATGGCAATCAATGTAGGTTTGACTTAACTACCCGACAATTAATTTCCAGTTAATTTAATATGACTTTTATGCCCACATACATGGATAAATAAATACATTTAATTTCCAGTTAATTTAATAGCAGTAGCAGTGGTTTATAATGAGACTTTTTGAAAATTTTTCTGGCGGCTTTTTCCGATCAAAATCTGGCAGCAATTTCTTGAAATCACAAGTTTGATAGCTAGTTCCTGCACAATCAAAGTGTCCCAGTAGTTTTTCAGGGTGCTGAATTCAAATATGCAGTTAAAAAATCATTTTAACTGCAACAAATCAAGATTTAACCTCAATTTCTTCCACGCGGATTCCGTCACCGGAATCTCCAAAAAATCGCATTATAGACCACTCCAATTTAATATGCCCATGGGTAAATAAATGCACATATTTGGATAGAATTAAAAAAAATTAATTTAATATGTTTTTTTTATGTTCATATACATGTGTTCATAAATGAAAATTAAAAAAGAAAATTCATTTTTTTCAATGGTGTGTTAACAATTTGATTGATTTTTTTTTGTTTTAGATGGTTTGTGTTTCACTGAAATTAATTTTTTCTTGTATAAAGTAATAGGTTAATGGTCTAAGACCTAGAAGTATTTTATTGGAATGAAAACTTTTTTCTTTATAAATTACTATATAGTAATTTAAGGTGACTCTGAGTAATTCTAAATGGCTTGATTTTCTGAAATAATAAGGATGAATTGACTTATAGTTGACAAGTAAATTATGATAAATTTTCATACATTATTTTTCCTTATTTAAAATATTTTAATTTTCAAAAATAAAAAATAAATATATTTTATTTTAAAATTAAATTAAATTTTTAAAATTCAGAGTAAAATATAACATACCAACAAAAAATATTTTAATTCATGTTTCTCTGATCCATATCATATTGTCTAGAGAATTTTCCCGAAGAAATTACATTAAAGATTTTGGTCAATGCTTTTCAAACCAGCAAATATGTATTTATCAGTGAGTGTAATTCATCTTCAAAACAACACTCAACGCTTCAACCAAAATCTTCAATATAATTTCTTCCTAAAAATTCTCTATATCAAAATATTTTCTTAATTTATATGAATTAATTTTTATAACAAAATACTAAATACAAATTCAAATAAATATCTAAATATAATTTAAGAAAAATATATCTCACCACTTAAAATTCTGGATAATACCAATCCCACCGGTACTATATCTATATCAATATCAATACTCAATGCTCATTACTGATTGGTGGACCATACTTGCTGTAAAGTTGTCCATCATATTAACATATTTCAAACTCTATCAATACTCAATGCTCATTACTGATTAGTGGACCAGACTTGCGTGTAAAGTTATCCGTTATATTAACATATTTCTATCGTCACAACTTACAAGGTACTCCGAGATTGTTTGTATTAAAATATATTGTCTTTACAAGGTACTCCGAGATGGTTTGTATTAAAATATATTGTCTTTCCGTACTCCTTTTGAGTGGGTCAAAGGTGTCAAATGAAAGCCTTCCGCGGTCAACAGCATTCATAAACAACCTCACTGACACCACACAGGAGAGAAGAATAGCATGATAAAATTACAGATAATTAAAAAATAAATCGAATGTTCCCTTCACCATTTACATCCCATTTTCTTGCGTTCTTCCACTTTTTCCGATTCCACCGCACAATCTGCAACCACATATTTACACGAATTACAACTCTCACCGACCCACCAACTTCTCGCATGCGTTTCGCTGCAGAAGAGTGCAAGCCTTCCCACGTATTAAGAGTCAAGACAGCATAAACCGTCATTTTACATTCTGAAAATTCCTTTCCTCATTAGTAACTCAACTCTCATATACCTAATCCGATGAGGTTTCTTGCCCTATACATTCTCATTATATTTCTGATCCACAGAGATAAGATATCATGCAATTCACCTCCTCCGCCTGTGAGATGCAGGCGTAACGATTCTACCGATTGCACTGTGACCAACGCCTATGGAATCTTCCCGGACCGGGCCACCTGCAGAGCCCGGTCGGCGGTTTTCCCTTCGTCGGAAGAAGAGGTGGTGGAGGCGGTAGCTGAGGGCAGTAAGAAGAAACAGAAGATGCGGGTGGTCACTAGATGGTCTCACTCCATACCCAAACTCGTCTGCCCAGGAGGGGACTCTGGCCTGATCATAAGCACTCGGGAGCTGAAGCGCATAGTTGGTGTGGACGAAGCGTCAATGACGATTACCGTAGAAAGTGGAGCGTCTCTGAGGGAGGTTATAGATGCTGTTGCCCAACATAATTTGGCTCTCCCTCACTCGCCCTATTGGGAGGGGATTACCATAGGAGGGCTGCTCGGCACCGGGGCACATGGCAGCTCTCTGTTCAATAATGGAAGTGCAGTTCATGAGTATGTTGTTGGCATGAGATTGGTGGTACCTTCGCCTCCGGGTTATGCGAGTGTTGTGAACTTCGATGAATCCGATCCAGACCTGAATGCTGCTAAGGTTTCTCTCGGCCTTCTTGGAGTCATTACGCAGGTATCGTACTCTCACAGCTTGGAAATTTTTATTTAAAGTAGTTATATCTTCTATTTATTTTTGTTCAACCATATGGTTCTCTACGTGCCCTCAATGATGAGAGTCTGTGATAATGCCTGATATATAGCTGTGAGTCTGTGATAATGCCTGATATATAGCTGTGGTCATGTCGTGAATAATCACTCTGCTGTAAATGATTATTTATATAATAATAATAATAATAACTCAATTAAACTCAAATCTTAACTACACTAATTAACAAAACAGGATAGTAATGAACATGTATATTACTGGTTTATAATAGGTCTTATAGTATTTTTATATTATATTTCATACTGTTGGACGATCTTTTAATATTTAGCAGTTAAATTGTTAGTGGGACAGTCATAGCTAGTTGCAGGTAGGTTGATTTATTACTGTTGTTTAAGGATTATTATGGTATTTGTAATTACTTAGTAATAGTCGGTAAACATTGATTTATTATTGTTATTTAATGATTATCACGGTATTAACTTGTCTTTTTATATGAAGGAAAACAATTCTCGAGTAAATAAAAACAATTTTAAAACATATTTGAGACTATCTTCATATAATTCATACATCAATTTATTAATAAAAATATATAAAAGAAAAAAAACACCTCTGTATTAATATAAAAACAGATAGTACATTTCCTCCCACAGCTGGCACCATCGAAGAAACCTACAGGAAATTTATGCCATATGTCTTCTCAAATGATACTTCTGTGCTTGTTATCAATTTTAGTTGGATGGAGCTCCAAGAAGTATGCTGCTGTTTTGATAAGGTCCTCTCTTACAACCAGATTTCTGCTCTAAAAAAAGAGTGCATTCCTACTTCGCCATATGGCCCAAATGAGATACAGCGAGAGAAATCTATATCTATCTTGAGTTTTGAACCAATCTCATAAACATCTTCTTAATAATGAAAAATGCTTAATTAACTTGATACCAATCGAAAACCCCCTCCCAAACAACCTCCCCTTATATATACAATTATAAATAATATATTTTTAATATTTCTCACTAAGTGCATATACATTTAATATAAAATAGCAAAAAAATGTGGAATTACTTCTCTATTAAATATGAATGTCACACTTAATTGTATATACATTAAAAATAGAGAAAGTATCAACTTATCGTTAAAAATAAATTTATCATATTATATATATATATTATATTATATTATATATATATATATATATATAATTATAAATTTTTAGTTTAATTATTTATTATTAGTTTGTTTTGAATTTTGTCATTACAACTATACATTTTATCATTTTATTATTATTATATATATAGAGCAATTAATTATTAATATTAGTATATATTTTTGATCTTAATATATAGAGATATAAATATTTTGATTTTATTATATTCAGGTTTTTTTAATATTTGAATAGAAAATTATATTTATTGTTTTAATTATGAAACAGTAAATTTAAATAGATTAATCAAGAAAGCACTTATGTATGTAAAATGCATGAATAGGAAGATGAAGAATATATATTATAAAATTTAAAACATTAAATTAATGTTTAAAACTTTCAAGGGAAATGATGTATTGTAATGATATTTTAGTATTTATATTTATAATATGCACTAATCAAATGAAATATTCAACATATAAGTTCATCAAAAGAGGTATTATATAGATAACCTGAATTTAACATAAATATTTGTACATGTAAAGATGCTACAATTGATTTGAGGGAAATTTTGATACTCAACTTTAACATCTAAAACAGTAATACATACACATAACTTTAAATACTTTATAGTTATAAAGATTGTGATTTTATAAGAAATATATTAAGATAAACCAAATTATACATTGTAAGTAATTGAAATGACACTGATCTTAGAATATTCTCCATACATAAATATAATACTGTATTGTTTTTTCAAAATTCAACTTTTCTTTAGAGTTTCTTTCATACATTTATACAAAATTATTACAATAGATGTTTGTTGCACATTCAAAAGCTTCATGGATCAAACTTGGAAAACTTGTCCCAATTTGGGCCAATGGGATGATGAAATGTTGACACTTTTCTCTAGGCTACATCCAACCTAGTATATTTCTTGTAAGTGGAATAATTGAAAAATATATTTTACTTTAAAGAGGAGGTAAAAGTCATAAATCAAATTGTCCATAATAGTTTTCCCTTTGAGGGTTCTTCCTATATGTATAATAGCATTTCTCCTTATGCATCTAAAGATATCAAAATCTAATTCACATCCTAATAAGATGGGAGATCGAGTTCCATCAAAGAATTAAATCTACTAGTAAATGCATCTACATCTTTTTTTACTATTTTTCTTTAATCTTGGGCTTCTTAAAGTAAGTAAGTTTCTTTTGGTCAAACCTTTGTTAGTTTCCATTACAATTGAAGTTCTATTTTGAACTCCCAAAGCATGAAGTTGTTCCCAAGTCCTAAATTGAGAAAATTTACAATCTTGTTAGTTATATGTTGTTTGTTCCCTAATTAATTTTGGGTTTTGGGATAGCTTGTTTTGTAGTATAAACCAAATCTAATTAATCTCCCATCACTCTAAAATAATTCCACATGCCTCCCATATAATAAGCCTTACTTTAGTCAAGGCTCCTGTTCCTACCAATTGATTTTGTAGCTACTTCTTTTACTATTAAAGTTTGATGGTTAAACCTTAATTAGTATTTATGGAAGCATTCTTGTCTTGCCTTTCTCATGTTGAAGGTGACATTCCTACTTCTTGTTCGTGACTGGTGGATGTTGTTGGTAGAAGTTTCCAATTGAAAGAAGGCTCACTTGATGTTTCCACTTTTGCACATATTAGTAGTTTTGTTTCTCCTTATTCTTTTGTCTCTTTTCTTTCCTCGGATTTTTGATATTATTTCTCTATCACATAAATTGTTTAGAGGCTTTTTGTATAAGCTCTTTTTATACTTTTCTCATTTGATTGAGGTGTTTCTACAAAGTGCTTGAGATGATTGCCCTTCTGCAATTTTCTCTATAATCTGAGTTGGTTCCATTACCCAAGTGTCTCTATTGGCTAATCTTTCAATATTTTGTTTCGCAAGATGTACATAATTTGAAGAACCTTGTTTAATTCTTTTTTCTAATATAATTTCATAAAGATCACATGGCCAAACCTCTTCTTGAGAAAAAAATCATTTTTCAGATCAATTCCTCCATATCTAGAGATCCATTCTAGTTTTAACCAGGAATGGACCCACGACTTTCTTCAATTTAATCATAACATGATGCTTTTTGGAAATAAAATGCAAGTGATTTGAATTTAGACTTTATTTGATGTTTTCTATAGAAAAATATTCATGGTCAGAAAAGTTGAGAGTTGATATGGTGGAAACTCAACCATATATTCTAATCTCTATAAAATCCTTAAATACCAATCATTAACCCTAATATCTGGGTTGATCTGAAGAATTTCTTTGTTTCAAGCAAAACTCTGGGATGAGATTCTTCAACCATCACATAATAGAGAGTTGAGATAAATTTAATGTTGTAATTAGAGAATCATCAATTCTAAGGTTGTTTTTAGGAAATGAGTCCAATGGATAAAGATATTTGGGTTTCCTCCATTTCGAAGCTTTAAATGTACACTAAAAATTTTCCTAACTTGGAAATGGAGGAACAAATAGACTAAAAAGGATTGATACCTAAATGTTCTTGGTTGAGGCTCTAATGAGAAAATTGGAGATTAGTGTCATTTGCAAGATACTCACTGTAGTGAAACCTAATAAAGAAGTTTTTGACACGAGAGATAGATGCTAGAGACCCTAGGATAGTCATGATCATATCCTAGTATGTAATTTGGATGGACAATTTAGAAAAAAGGTAGGGGGTGCTATGTTCGGTAAAGGAGAATTAATTGGTAAATATGACTCAAACAAAGACTATCCTAGTATATAATTTGTGTCGACAATTTAGAAAAAATGTATAGGGGTGCTATGTTAGGTAAAGGAGAATTAATTGGTAAATATGACTCAAACAAAGTTACTTTATCTTCTCAAGTTAATTCATTTAGTCTAGTGGTGGAGCTTGATTATGCATAACTATCCTTGGCCTAAGCATTTCTTGAATTGAGATTGAGAGCATCTTCATCAAATGGTTGAGTTTGATTATGAATACCTACCCTAATCATTTCTTGAATCGATTGGGGGTTTACATAGGAAAGAATGACACATTTTTGGAAATAACAAACTGTTTACTTGGAATGTAATTGCTAGTGCACCAAGTTACAAATTCAAGGAAATGGTAAGTTTGGAAAAGTGTAATCAGGCTAAATATGATTTCTAGACAAAAAAATATGTTGTTGTTATGTGAGTTATTGATAAGCCCACTCTCTTAATATATAGAGGAAAAATTCAATTCATCTAAATTCATTGGTCATAATCCCTGTAATGCTTAGGGGTTAGATTTCTTGTTTTTCATTATAGAAAGAAACATGAGAAGATTAAGAATTACCGAGGAAATGGCTAATAAAGGATGTTGTTAAGCCTTTCAATGGTCATTGGCATAAGCATATTGATATCTTCGGTTGTTGTTTTTTGTCCTTTAATAGTTGAGACAAACTAGCACGTTTTCTTTTTTATGGTCTAGCCAACTTTTCTTGGACACATAACAACTTTCAATTAGACAAAACCATGCGAGATGGGTGTTTTTACTTATTTTTCGAATGTATATGATATTATCCTTGCATGGGTTATATGTAAGCATGACAACTAACTGCCACTTAGATGCTCCGTTAACTAATGTTGGGTCCACCTATGGCATCTGGTTCACTGGTCTCCCATCATCCCGCACTGGTTCAAGATGTTTACTTGTCTTTTTTTGTGGTGTGGGGATCCTCTCATCAATTTACACGTACCCCTAACACTTCATACCGCTAGCGCTTTATTGCCTCGACAACATATTCTCCAAGTTAATCTTTGTTCATGTTGGGGTTCAGAAATGTTTGTGGCGGTGTCGATATGTGATTGTTGGTGATGTATATATTTAAGTGATTAGTATTTTAAACATTATGTGGAAATAACAAAATTTATAGGATTTTGTAATTTTATTCAATGAAAATTAAAATTAAATGATCGTGTAATTTTATTATATGAAAATTAAAATTTTTAATAGGTTCAAGTTCAACTTTTAAACCATAACAAACTTTAACAAACTTTAAATGTTAAAAATTCAATGTTACAGTAATTAATAAATATTTAGCTATTTATTGGTTACTCACATTATTTATATTAATGATTTAAAGTCAGGTTAAATATGTATGAAAATAAAAAATATATAGTAATTATTAACTTTAAATAAAAAATAAATAAAATAAAATTAATGTATTTTACAACAATTTAACAACATTTGAATTCAAACAAATTATAAGAATATTATTAATTTTGATGAAATAGTATATAACATGTATCTTAATAATTTAAAAACATGTAAATCTAAATAAATTAGATTGAATATATTAATTTTGGTTAAATTATGTAGAAATGTTGGTACAATGATGTATGTCTAATTTTAATAAGATAGTATAACATTATATAAAATATTAAGTATAAAGAAGTTTTTTTTAATAATTTAGTTCTTTAGCAAATTATAAAATTTATTTTAAATAAAAAATAGTTTATGTTTGGAAATTGTGACACTTTAAATAAATAAAATGTAGAATTTAAAAAAGAAATTTTAAATTAAATAATTAACTAAAATGCAAACACATTATATCTTATTAAGTGATGTTATCAAACTACATTATATAAATGGTTTTTTTTGGAAAGTAAAAACAAATAATTTTTCTATTAGATAAAAAATTGTTTCCATAAGTATGATGTATCTAATAAAGAAAACATAAAATTGCAATCTAGAAAGGTATAAATAGTATTAACATCTCCTAAATATACAAGTATATATATACCATTAACAAAGATGACACAAATTAGTGGTCTATTAAAGATGTATTAGATGTTTTTTACATCATTAAAAAAAATATTAAAGATCTAACAACGTTCATATTAGTAACTAAATCTGTATTTTTGAAAGAAAGAGAATGATTTTTTTAATAAATAAAATATAATGTTACTTTTTATATTAAAAAAATATTAAAGATGTCACCAAAGTTCCAATAGTACTAAATCTGAAAGAAGTTAAATGATTTTTTATAAATAATATAGTATGTTACTTTTATAATAAAATGAACTAGCAATGTCACTTTTTAATATTAACATGATATAACTTTTAATAAAAAAAAAAAAAAAAAAAAAAAAATTAGTGTGGTTTTGTGTAATTATTTGTTTTAGAAATGAATTATTACTATTGCATCTAATTTATATAATTTTTCTTAAATATTTAATAAAGTAGGTTCTTACTTTGCACTATTTATAGGTAATTTAGAAATAGGAACAAAACCTCTCTATTGGTTGGAAATAGTTAGTTCCGAGTTTAATGGTGAAATGGAGAGTTTTTCAGCAACCTTTAAAATGAAAGCTCGTATTTGGTATTTGAAGACTTTAAATCAAATTTTATTTTTTATATAAATAAATTTAATTTCAATTCTTATAAATTAAATGTAAATATTTTTTAATAATATTCATTATATATACATATTAATTCATTTATATATTTTAATTATAGTTAACTTGGATAATGGAATATAAGAATTGGATCTATTAACCTGTCCTCAACTGACGAATGTTTTTGTTCGTTTAACTTTTTACCCAATAGGAAGTTAAAACCTAGTGCATTCATCTATACCTTTTCTCAACCGGATTTATTCAAAATATTATTATATAATGAAAATTAATTATTTAATTAGTTACTTGGATAATTGGAATATAGGAATTGGATCTATTAACCTTTTCTCAATCGGAAATGTCTTTTGTTCTCTTTAACTTATTACCCAATGGAAAGTTAAAACCTGCATCATCTATCATCTTTTCTCAACTGGAAATGTCTCTCGTTCTATTTAACTTATTACCCACGGGCAAGAAAAAACCTGCCGTCGAGTTATCGTTGTCTAAGATTCAAACGGCCGAGGGATCGATGTTGTACCTTGCGGGAGAATTGAATAATTACCTGACTCCCGTGTCGTCGTTGTCTCACATTCAATGGGCTGAGGTATCAATGATGTACGTTGGTAGAAAATTTTGGTGGACAATAAATGAAAAAATTATTTAGCCGAAAATTTTGCCGGACAATAAATGAAAAACATTATAATCGGTGTAGGTCTGACCTGGTGTCCTGAGCGGGGATGGAATTTGGGAGGTGTCATTTGGTTATTTGTTTATCCAATATTGTTTTAAAAATTATAAAATTATGAACATTCAATATTTCATTTTTTTTGAAGTTGTGAAAAAAAGTATCAAATTTGATGGGTAGTTTTGTTTTGAAATTCCAACTCTCGTTATCATTTACGAAATCCTATTACATGAAAAACCTTAAGGGAACTTAACTCTTTTTAGGTTGAAAGATGACCCTTCAACCTCTCTCCGTAAAACTCAACTACTCTATGGCCATTGTAGTAGAAGGTTTCACAATTGAGTTCGGTGGCCAAATTTAGATCATAAGATAAAATTGATTAGGTAGTTTACAAAACATACCATGGAGCATGGAGTCGAGTTCTAAACCAATAAGATTGCACATTTAATATTGAGCAAGCTATAAAAAGCATGATGGCAACAAATCTATTGACTGTTTGAGAAATTGAAAGAAAAGAATTGAAATGAAACAGAGTTAATCACTCACTGAAGCAAAAAATACTAATGGTTGATAAATACAAGAATAAAGCATAAATGAAATCCAATCTTAGATAGGAAGCCTTTAGATGTTTTTGGTGAATGAAGGACATTAAAGGCTATCGAACTAGGTCGGGGGCGAGCGGAACGAGGGTTTTGAACAGGGAGCGATGGGTGCGAGCTGGTAACCATGGAGGGGCAAGGAGGGGGGATACCCACTCCCTCCTACAGTCATGTAGTTGCAAACAGAAGCAAGGAGGCTGTTCGAATCGATTCAAGAAACCAGTGGAGGCAGAAATGGAGAAGATAAGCACAAAAAAGCTGGAAAGCATCAAATCTCATGAACAGGAAGAGAATCACGAGGAAGTCAGAAGAGAGAAGAGAACAAGAGACAACAGTCATAGAACTAACCACAATACTGTGACAGGACTTTGTAAACCCAGGTCAACCATTAAACCCTGAGTTGTTTTAAGTGATCTAGCACTACAGGTGCACAGGGATCACATGGCAGCATACGCAGTTATATGCAAATTTATGGGAATATGGCAAACGAAGAAGGCTTTGCACACATGGATAAGAAACTACTGGAAACCAAAGGGAGATATAAACCTTCATCTTGGGTCCAAGGGCTCCTTCACAGTGGTGTTCACAAACCTCGAGGATAAAGACAGAGTGTTTGAAGGAGGACCATATTTCTATGCTGCGGCAGGCCTCTACATGCGACCGTGGGTGATGAATTTTGTCCCGGAACAAGAAACATTCACATTGGTACTGGTATGGATAAGACTCTACTCCCTACCTTTAGATTATTCGCTGTCAGAATCCTTAAAAGCCATAGGCAATAAATTAGGTTATTTTTTAAAAATATCAGATGCAACTCTGCGAGGTAAATATACCTCATTTGCCTGCCTATGTGTAGAAATGGGCCTATCAGGAGCACTTCCGGACGAAATCATTCTAGAAGTATATGATGAAGAATGGGTGTAGGTGGTGGACTATGAACATTTCCCATTCAGATGTCGTAAATGTCATGAATACAGGCACCTCTTTAGAGACTGCCCATTAAACAAACTGGAGGACAATATGAAAACCAACACAGGAAAGATCTTGAAGGCTTTACTAAGGTGGGAGGCAAAGGGAAAGGAGGAAAAAAGTACCAAAAGAAAACTAACGAGGATAAGCAACCAAGTCATAACAGTTTCAAGATTTTAGAAAAAGAAGGTGGGAACAATGGAACGAACCAAGCACCAGAGGATAATCCCGCAGAGAAGGGAAAAGATGCTAGCATGCAGGACATACATGAGAAAAACAAACTAAGGGAGGATCTGCCAAGCACTATGGAACTCGGCAAGGACCATGAGATGACTCCAAGTGAAGTTGGTATGGAGGACCACGAACTACAGGAGATTCTTGAGAGGGAGAATCTCGATCTAGAAAAGTTCCTGGAGCAGGGAACCACCAAAGTTGTTGATTCTCTACCACAAGAGGAGTTTGATAGAGTGCAATAGCTCTTCCTCTGGAGATCTCAAGTAAAGGGTTTTGGAGTCAAAAGGAACCATGATAGCCAGGAAAATAGAGGGGTAAAACCAATGGAGGTAACATTAGGACACTCTTCCAAGAACCTAGGCCGGAAAAGAGGAAGGAAGAGACAGAATGAGTTGCTGACAGAGTGTGGGAAACTCATGATTAACTTAGGCAAGATGAAATATCTTTCTAGTTACTCATTTATAAACCTTTCATAATAAAGCTCACAACCTGGAACATAAGGGGTCTAGGAAGTAAAAGAAAACAAAGAAATCCCAGCAATAGAATAAAAGAAGAAAAACCAGATATGGTGTTTATACAAGAAACAAAATGTTCATTAGACAAAATCAGAGAGATACATAGCAAATGGCTCATTAAGTACGAGTATATAGAAGTTAAAGCAAACAACACAGCAGGAGGGATTCTCACTCTTTGGAATCCCCGGAAACTTGGAATCCTGGATGCTGAAGCATCCAGGAACAGTCTTTCGATACTTATCCAACCTTTGGGTGACAAGGAACTCTATATGATCACAAATGTCTATGGTCCCCAAAAACTTGAAGACAAACTCAAACTTCTCACCTCACTGGAGGAGCTGAGAGAGAGACATCTTGTTATGCCCTAGATTCTAGGAGGGGAATTTAATATGATTAGATCTCTTACAGAAAAAAAGGCGGGACCAGAATTCTAGGCAGAGACCCCATTGCCTTCTAGAACTTCCTAAATGACATGAGGCTGGTGGATACAGAGACAATAAATGGCACCTTCACCTGGAACAATAAGAGGGGAGGGGCTTCTCAAGTTGCCTCTAAGCTAGACAGATTCATAATCTCGAAGGACCTCCTTCTAACTGGCCTTGACCTGACTGCTTTAATCCTTCCTTTCGTAGGCTCGGATCACTGGCTTGTCCAGCTTGAAGCTTCTTTTATAGGCACTCAATAGACCTTTCATGTTTGAAAATGTTTGGCTCACTCACCCTGACTTCATCACTAATATTGGAAAATGGTGGGTGGAAGACATGCCGTTCAAGGCACGAAGATGTTCCTACTGCAACAGATACTGAAACACGTCAAACTCAGGTTTAAAGAATGGAACAAAAATGAGTTTGGCAATATTTTCAAAGCTAAAAGAGAAGTTGAACAGAAGCTAAAGGGAATCAACCGGATCCTCATCATAGATGGCTTTACCGAGGAAAGGAAAATGCAAGTTGACTCTCTTCAATAGGAATGGGAAAACAAATGCCAACAAGAGGATATCTTCTAGAGATAGAAATCGAGAGTGCAATGGATTAAAGAAGGGGAAGAAATACAAAGTTTTCTCAGAAGTCAACCATGGATCACAGGGCACATAATAGGATTTCAAAACTCAGAGATACTCAAGGGAAAGAGCTAAGTTACCCACAAAGAAATGGAATCTGCTCTAGTACAACATTTCCAAAGCATAATAGAGGAGCCTCTCTTAGCAACATCACAATTTATCAACAACTTCACACAGTACATTCCAAAACTTGTAACCAGGGAAGACAATTACAATCTTAATGGGCTAGTGACTGAAGAGGAGGTCAATGAAGTCATCAAAGAGATGCAAAATGGGAAAGCTCTAGGCCTGGATGGGTTCAATGTAGACTTCTTCAAAAAATGTTGGGAAATAGTCAAACAAGATATCCTTGATGTTGTGGAGGACTCGAGAAAATATAAAACAGTTTTGAGGGTGCTCAATGCATATTTCATAGCGTTAATTCCAAAGCAGGAAAAAGCTATGACACCAGATAGATTCAGACCCATAACTTTATGCAATGTGGTGTACAAAATTATTTCTAAAGTAATTGCAAACAAATTCAAGCCCCTTCTTCCAACTCTTGTGTCTGAGGAGCAAAATGGATATGTGGAAGGAAGGCAAATTCTAAATAACATCATTCAAGCTCACGAGGTGGTTCTTTCTCTCAAGAGAAATAAGCAAGTGGGTATGATCATACAACGTGACCTAGCGAAAGCTTATGATAAGCTAAGCTGGTCGTACATCAGGGAAGTACTAAAAGTGTATGGCTTCGACCACAACTGGATAAGATGGGTAATGGCCCTTGTTACCACAACTAGTTTTTCAATCCTACTTAATGGCTCTCCATCCAGAAAATTTAGGCCTTCGAGAGGCCTCAGACAAGGAGATCCACTCTCCCCCTTCCTCTTTAGTCTCATGATGGAAGGATTAGGCAAAGTGATCAAATCATCCAATGCGGAAGGAAGAATCCAGGGTCTCAGACTAACCCTGAATGGGGATACTTTGACTCATCAACAATTTGTGGATGACACTATGTTGCAGGGTACACCCACGGTCAAGGAAGTTAAAGCTTTCAAAAAAATACCGAACGATTTTTCTATGGATGTTGGTATAGAGGTAAGCCTCACAAAATAAAAAAATATCTTTTTTAATATTGACATTGCTATTCAGAGAAATCTTTCCAGAATTCTTGGCTTTCAAAGAAATCAACTACCCTCCAAATATCTAGGAATACCTCTCACTGACAAACCTCTAAGTAAGAAGTTTGGGAGATAGTGACTAATAAACTGCAAGACAAAATCAGGAAATGGACAAGCAGACCTTTGAATTTAGCAAGATGGCTAGTGCTTACAAAGGTTGTCCTGCAAACCATCCCCATCTTCATGTTTTCAGCTCTCCTTGCTCCAAAAGGAGTTTTACAACACATCAAGAACATCCAAAGAGATTTTCTTTGGGGCAAAGTGGAAGAGAAAAAATAATGGGCTCTGGTCGCTTGGGAAAAGCTCTGCAAACCCAAGACCCATGGAGGTTTGGGACTTCATGACCTGGAAACCTTAAGTAAAGTTTTGGGGGCAAAACTTTGGTGGAGATGGCTAAAGGAAACGAGAACCCCTTGGGCCAAGCTCTGGAAACAGGAGTATGAAAATAACTGGTAAGAAAGGGATCATATTCAAATGACAGGGCTGATCAAGGGCTCCCACATTTGGAACAATGCTTGGGAGAATAGAGCCATTATTCAGAAGCATAGTTTCTGGGAGATCAGAGATGGAAACCTAGCTTGGTTTTGGGAGGATAACTGGCAGCAGGAGCCTAACCTCTGTAGATAATAACTAGCCATTCTCAAGAATGACAATAACAATAAAGGGCCACTCAGGGTAAGTGAGTTTTGGGATTAGACAAGGGACAAGGGCAAATGGAGAACATGGAAGGACCTAGTAAACAGTGAAGAGACCCCTTTGAAGGCCCAGGCAGAAGCTCTTGCAATATCTTGGAACAGAGAAAGGTTTTGACTTCAACATCGTCTGACGAATTAAGATGCGGAAGAAACAACGAAAGCAAATTCAACCTCAAAGAAGCCAAAAGAATTGCCATTGGGCTTGACTTTTCAAACCCTGATAAGATATGGAAGGACCTATGGCAGAACCTGCACTGGATGAAAATCAAACTGTTCATGTGGTTGGTGCAACATAAAAAAATTATGACTTGGGAAAATTAAAAAAAATAGGTTTAGCTCGTCCATCTAGATGCGAGTTATGTGGTCTACAAGAAGAAACAATGGATCACCTACTCAAGCTCTGCCCAATCACCTTTACCTTGTGGAATTGAGTAGCCTCAATCTTCAGGCAAACTGACAGGGACAAATTCAGCATCAGCGACACTTTGAAGAACTGGAGGAAAGACTTCTTAGAAAATGAAATAATCAACAAACCCTGGACTCTAGTACCAGGTTTTTTGATCTGTGATGCATGGAAAGAACGCAACAATAGGATTTTCAAGAACAGAATTGGCTCAACCCAGAGCATCATAGCTCAGATTATAAGACAACTCAAAGAAACTGTGAGCACCCTTCTAAAGCAACCCCCCGAGAACCCTCCTCTAAACCAGGATGCTCATATACTTTTGCATTTGGGTCTCTAGTTGCTTGTCCCCCAGGGCATAAGCAAGATCGTAAGACATACAACAGCGGGGAAGGACTTCTGGCAACCGCCTCTTCATGACTTTTTGAAATTTAATATAGATGGAGCCTCTAAGGGAAACCCTGGGGTTGCTGATTATGGAGGAGTCATAAGAGATGAGCAAGGAAACATAAAATTCATCTTTCATAGTCATTTGAGGAATGACACTAATAATATGACGGAACTCATGGCCCTAGAGCAATGCCTAGAAATCTTGATTAAATCCAATTTGCACAATGCCTTCATAGACGCAGACTCTAAATTGATAATTAATTCAGTCAAAAACATAGGCAATGACACAACACTAGAAAAAGTATCAAATCACTGGCAGTTATTGCAGGTCTATCAACGTCTACAATCCCACTTGAGAGCCCTAAGAACACTCAGATTTGTTCACGTGCGTAGAACAACTAACAAGTTAGCAGATCGTCTAGCGAATGAAGGAGTGCTCTGTACAAGAGATAACAGAAGCTATGCTTGGGAGTTATTTGCGCGAGGACCGTCACAGACAGCCGATCGCAGACAGTAGAAAGTGAACCAATAACAGGGAAGAAGCAAGGGGTAAACAGCGGGCAGGTTGACAGGAAGCCGACCAAAGATGACAATGAACTCTAGCATCCTAAGGATTTTGGGCGGATAGCTGCACGAAGGATATCTCATAAAACAAACCCGAAAAAATATAGAGTGGCGGTTTAGGCCACTCATCGGGTGCGAATGGAAAAATAAAGAGTGGGCATGTTGCCGGCTCGAAATCAACTCTGGACTGTCGGATAGACGAGGGCCGGATCGCATGGCAATTGGGTCATAAAGCTAATCGAGGGCTAATCCACAAAATGGACCCAAAAAATTATAGAAAGATGGTTTTTGTTTCTCATCAGGTCCGAAAGGCAAATTAAGGAGTGGGCAAGTTGTTGACCCAAAATCAGTTAAAGACCGTCGTATCTTTGAGGGCTGGATCGCTCGGTCTTGGGGTTGCTAAGTCAACCACAAGTTAAGGCTTGTTTTATAGTCACTTACTATTGCTTTGTGCGCCGTAGGATATGTGAGCCCTCGTCATCAAGGGTTGTCGGGTCTTTGTTGCTCGAGACTTATGACGTTTATGGGCCTTGAAAGTACCTTAGAACTTTTCAAATTTATCTTTCGGTTCAGGAAGGAAGGCAGGTTTTCCAAAGCGTAGCTTTGAGGATGAGCAATTCCTTGGTGGCTTAAGCATCAATCCTTTTGTAGTTTTGTTTGAGTCACGTACGGGGATGTGTCAACCCAGTTGTCTGCTGAGTGTTCACAGAGCTGGGGTTTCTGTTTTTGGCTCCATTAAAAAAGTGTATATTATGTATTTTTTCTCGATTAATGGAAGGCTCTACTCTTACTGGATCAAAAAAAAAAAGAAATCCAATCTTGGATACTAACATTTTCAGACATGAAAGAAAGTTTGTATAACAAAGAGGAAACTCACAGGGAACTACAAGACACGAGTTTCCTACAAAATGTTCATTAAACACTGTAAATATATTTAAGACTGCTCAAATATACTGGAATGCAAATACTTTTCTCAATAAAATTCCAACCCTTCTTCTTTCTTCATAAATTGTTTATAGAACTTAGATCAACTGTTTGCAAAATAATAGCCTTCATATTAATTACGATAATTTGAGATATCTAAAATATCTTCAAGTTCATGCATGTAAAATATAAAACTTAGATACATTTAGTGTTTCCTAAAATAGCTACAAGAAAATATGTTGATATATATGTGAAGTAAAATATCTTGTCAAACTATCTCCCTTGGAAATAGAAACAGGTCCCTAACTGGTAGCTCAACGTCTTATCTGGGAAAACAAGTCCAAAATTCCTCCAAAACTACTTTTATATTCATCCTTCTTTTCTTTGGACCGCTTGGTAAAAAACGCTCATACTGTGGCCGTCAACGTCACTGGTTCGTTGTTCATAGCTTTCGCTGAAAGATCGATTGTCAACATTTTCTCTTTTCCGCATGTTTCAAAATCACTGACAATAAGAAGGTTAACATTTTCGCTTGTCTAAATATCACTTACAACAAAGATGTCAATGCTCTGTGTTTGCTCCAAAATCATTAACAGACTAACTGTCGAATTTTGTCCTTGTATCGTTTTCTATCCACGGACACAGTTTTGCCCCAAAATAGCTAACAATGGATCAATCATCTATATCGAAAACGATGACAATGGGAATGTCAACTCTCTCGACTATTTTGCTGCATATAAAAGCTATAAGGGCGACTGCGAGTGATAAAAATAAAAACCTTGTTTCATGGAATAGAAAGGCAAAATTCTAGGTTGAATCCCCCAAGCATCTTAGTTGAGGGTCCTAGCTGCCCTGAGCAATACATCGTTTTTTTCTTTGCCTTGTCTCCATAGATCAGATCCCTTTTCCAAAGTTTCTTTGCATCTGCTCTTCTCAGAGCCTTTAGCCTTCTTCCTATTGATGATGAAGTCCTTCAGTGGCATGTTGTCAACGTCAATCACCTCCTTGGCCAACTCTGGGTTGTTTCTGAGTTTGATTTTGTATTTTAACTTGTTAGTTGGCCTTGTATGAGATATATTTCCACCTTTGAAAACTTTAAACAACGTCTCCTCTTTGTTTTCAATCTCTGCTTCTTTGCCTTTAGGAACCTCTGTTTTCGCTGTGCCTGCATGGGAAGTTTTGAAAGGTGCAGTCACAGCTTGGGAAGCGCTGATATCAAGAAGTGGGTTCACAAGGGATACATGGTCTGGTTTATGAAGCTTGACACTTTTACTTTGGTAAACTTTGGGTATCTTTGGACCATTTGATGTAGATGGAACTTCTAGGTTTTCTTCACTGAGAGGTGGTTCAATAGGAGCTTAATTTTTAGCTTTCTTTTCCTTTTTGGCAGTGTTTGGTCTACCTCTTCTTCTCTTAAGGGGTTGAGGTTGAAAACCTTCCCAAAACAAAATGGTTCCATGTCCTTTCTACCTTGGCTATCTGGTTGTCTATTAACAATTTTATCAAGGCTTTATAGTATACAAAATGAGAGGAGGGATTTGTGCGGGCCCTAAACAATGGTGGAAGAATTCACTCCAACCAGCGTGCTAAAACAATTGATGAATTTCTAGGTATATGTCCAACAAATCTGGCGCTTTGGGCTCGGACCGGTTTGCTTTGCCTCTTTTCCCTATCTCACTATGTGGTCTTCTCGGGATTCGATCCCAAATCCCTATGAGCAAAACAATTTTTAATGCTCACTGTGAATGATTGCCAACTAACACAAAACAAACTGTTGACGGGCAAGGTAAAACAACTCAACATGAAGATGAGATAATATAGTTGGCCAGTGAATAATCACGGAGTTTCATGGTATGGTTACGAATAAAATTCGTATCATATGGTAAGATCATATTGAAATACATTCACTCATTGCAGCGGAGGAAAATAATTAACCGATACTTTTACCTTTTCAAAACAGAAAGAGGCATGTTTCAATGAAAATGCTAACGCTGGCGTGGTCAGTATAGTCGTCACTTTTTAAATTTTAAAACTGGTTTTGGCGCTGGCAGTTGACGTGTGAGCCAAAATGAAAAATCTTGATACACTCATCATCATCGAATTTCTTCGCAAGACCATATCGGAACACTAAAACACTAATAGCCCTGCCATAAATAATTTTCTCTATTTATTACAATGAAGATACTCACATTGAAACTCTCAACATTTTCTAAAAATTTTAAAAATGAAACTTATCAGGATAACACTAAGAATAAGAGCCAAATATTTATTTCCATTCTACAACTAATTTAATATAATTTCTAATGCCTATAATAAAAATGTGAATATTGCACAATGTTGGTTGGAATTAAAAAAAGAAAATTTCAAAATTTTCAGCATATGAATATTTCAATTTTAAAACTACATTTTTTTTAATTTATTTTATTATTTATTCAATTATAACCTATTCTAATTTTCATTATCAATTCAAAATATTAACAAATTAAAAAACCAAATATCAAAATAATAATATATAATAATTATTATTATTAGCAATTTAATAGTTATATTAATTAATAGTCACAAAATATATGACAAAATATTAAACTTTTCATAATCAAATATTAAGTATAGGTTTAAAAGCACCCAAATTGCATATAAAATTTAAAATTTTTGAAATATTCCAATTTTACATATAATTTGACAATTTGAATCACACCAATCTGAAGCAGCAGAGAAATTTAGAGATGCTTATTATGACCTGGAAATACTTTCAAGTTTTTTTTTGAAATTTAAGGAATAG
>APFE031637057.1:0-10420 GCA_000404065.3 Pinus taeda
TTTTCATGTTTTCAAATAATTTTCTTCACCTCCATCACTTGAACACTATGGACATGAGTCCTTATTTTGATTAAAATACATTGTTTCCTTGTGGAGACTCTATCAAAACAAAACAAAGGAAATATAAAGTATCCATGGTTAAGATGATTACATTTATGATGAATGTTTTCAATTCCTTTTGACAAATTTCTTGATGACTAACTATAAGTAGTTAACCCAATTTCCTCATGGCTAAGGGTTGGAAATCAAGGGAGTCGATAAAGTGAATTCTACCTATTTTATTTCCTTATGACATCACATAGCAATATTTGGATATTTGTCCTACAACAACACTACAAGGGATTTTATAGCATTGAATGAGTCTTGTGGAGCTCGATAGCTACTAGCGCAGGCAGCCCTCATTCCTTGCCCCCTCCTTCAGTGACTCATATAGCTACCTTCAATGATTTGATCTAAAGCGGGCTGAAATTCTGGCATATGAAGCCCTCACACTTTTTTAAAAATCTTGAGGGTATTCCAAAGGTAAGAAGCAATGATTCTTAGTCTAGAATAAGGACTCTTCGGATTGGAGAATGAGGCTTAGTGGGATAATTCATGGGGATCTAGCCTCCCATATGCTCCTTAAATCAGTTGCTAAATAAAACTTGACAGACACTAATAAAGGGCCAGCTTTCCTCTTATTTCTACATGAGAGGGTTTTATACCTTCTTTTTTAAGAATAAGGAAGACTAGGACTTCATTTTTAGAAGTGTCCCTTATTTCATGGTTTCCCTAGGACATTATTTAGATTGATGGAGTATGGATTTTAACCTAGAATGTGATATTACTTAAGTAGTTCCAATCTATATTAAACCCCCATTAATTCCTATACATTGTTTGAATGATTTCAGTTTTACAAGAATTGGAAACACCGTACGTAAGTATATTGATCGTGTCGAGCCACAAGAGGGTTTGTCTTCCTATGCTAAGATCTATTGGAAGTACATCTGGACAAAAAAATTCCAGCCAAAATAAATCTCAACCTAGATAATTGATCCTATATCTAAGAGGTGGATTATGAAAAACTTTATTTTAAGTGCAAGTTTTTTCAAGAGTATAAAGAATTTGATATAAGTTGCAAAAAGAAGATCAAGTAGCATTAGAATTAAGTGGAAGAACAAGATCAATGGAGCTAGACCAAAAGGTGAATAGGACCATCCAAATAGACTAGCATCCAGTGATAATAGAGTGATCCACTACTAAAGAAAAGAAAAGATCCATCATCTCCATACCAAGTGAAATCGGGTCTAGGAGAGGGTACCAACAATCAGGTTGTAGTGAAGGCTAATAACAATATTTTCAAAGCACGCAATCTAGCTGAAGAGGAAGGTGATATACCTCAAGAAATGTCCCTCCCTCTCCTCGAAAGGACTCCAAAGCCTCCCCTGTTCTTCCCGTGGATGACATTCTACCCTTGAGGATGTCATTGTCCATTTGGTAGGCGACATTGAGTCTTCCTAAGATGGGGGAAGTTTCCACACTCTTAGGGTAGCACAAACTAGTCCATCCCTTACCAATTTAGTTGATGAGAAAATAGAGATAGAGAAAGAGAAGGAACAAGATCATATTCATATAAGGTGGGAATAAAAGCTAATAAAGAGGTTCTAATAAAAAATGTAAAAAGTGAAAAGAATTTTGAAGACAAGGTATTCTGGACTAACACATCATAGGGAGACAAAATACAAGGAAAGGAGGAAGTTAAGACCCAAATCAAGGGACCATAAAATATAATATAAAATGATGAAACTAATTTGTTAGAATTATCGGGATTGGGGTAAAATAAAAGAATGTAAAAGGTTAAATCATTAGTTCAGAAAGGAAAGCCCCATATTTTCCTACTTTGGGAGACAAAATTGAGATCTTTGATCAAAATTTTGATCTTAACCGATTTTTTATTTGGTTCTAGCAATACTAATGTTAAGTTTCCACATTTGAATGATCTAGTGGTTCTGTAGAAATATGTTGTAACCAAGAATTATATTATGGACTATGCTATATCTACGGAAAATTTTGTTTATTTTTGGGTCTCTATTGGAAAGTATTCACCTCCAAATACCCATATATGCTTAGTATTGATTATATCCTCTCCAAAAGATAAATTTAGTTCAAAAATTTATAGATAATACTAAAATGGAAGAAAATCATAATGTAAGTTCCAATGTACAACTATAATCCAAACAAAAAATTTTCAATCAATACAAATATTTTCATTACTGTTATATATATACATACATTAATGGTTACCATTACTACCATTATGAATATGAAATTCCATGTGCATTTTATCATTAGTTACATTTTATTACATATAAGCATTAATGCTTTTTTAATAAAATAATAGCACAGATTCAATAAATCTATAAATGAATTATTATGCAATAACATGATTGTGATAAAATATTTAGATTTCAAACTAAAATATGCAATTACTTAGAATTAAAATAATTCACATATTTTTATTGTAAACTTTGAATGATTATTAATAACTAAATTATATATGATTGTTTTTATAATTCACATATTTTCATTGTAAATTTTGAATAATTATGGAATAACTAAATTATATAAGAATATTTTGTTGCATTTATAAAATTTTATAAGTTTACGTTGAAAATAAAGTTAATAATAATAAGTTGAAAATAAAGTTAATAATAATAAGTGTGTAGCTTTATGTTTTAATAAAGCTCGACAATGTTATGACCAACAATGTTGATATATCATAAATATATTTACCTAATATTAGAAAAGTCATAATATATATATATATATATTATATATATAAATATTATAGTTAGTTAGTTATTAGTTATAACATTATTCCATTTTTTCATGAAATACTAACGAAATTAAAATTAGGTATATAATAAAATATTAATTAATTATGCAACTTTTATGTTGAAATGCGAATGTTAAATAATTGTAAATGAAGATTTTTAATTATTAAAATAATTAAAATGTAGATATTTAAACAAAAAAAAGATAAAAGCTGAAATTTGACATTGTAATGTGACAAATAAATATCTATGTTGTAATGTAACAATAAAAATATTGGCATTGTAATGTGAAGCATAAAATTTAATGTTGTTATGTGTCGAATATAAATCGATGTCACATTATGATGAAAGTAAATTCAAAAGGTTGATAACCATATCTACTAATATAACAAAAAAAAGTCAATTTTATAATGTGACAAACAAATGTTGACGTCATTATGTGACAAAAATAAATCAATGTCACAAAGTGACAAGAACAAACTAATGTTTTATTTCGAATGACTGAATCAAACGAATATCTTTATTGCAATATGACAATACAAACATTGAGGCCATAATGTGAGAAACCAATGTGGACTACACAATTGAAACATATATAAAATAGAAAGGAATATAAATCAATAAAATTGGAAATAGAAACTTTATTTTAGTGACAAACAACGTTGATGTTAGTGTGTGTCAAATATAAATAAATGTCGCAATATGACTAATACAAACTGAGTAGTTATCTTGGTCAACCGTAGTCAATCATAATTTAGTAATGTCAACCATATTTTCCCATCTTCAAACTTGATTAGCTATGGTCAAAACATCATTAACCATAGTCAACATGGTTAGGCATAGTCATTTATAGTTAAATGATTCACCAAATAACATAAAGTAATTAATAAATATTAATAAATTAACAAAATTGGATGTTGAAATAAAGGAAAGTTATAAACATATTTTTCTTTTCAGTTTTTTATAAATAATTAGATATGTAAATACTTAAACAATAATGATAAAAACTAAAATTTGACATCTCAATGTGACAAATAAAAAACTATGCTCCAATTTAATAATAAAACCATTGCCATTATAAGTGAAAAACAAATGCTAATATCACTATGTGTTGAATATAAATTGATGCGACAATATGGTGAACACAAATTAATGTTGTATTTATGTGACAGACAAAAATGACATTATGTTGCATCAGACAAATATATTTACTGAAATATGATGATAAAAACATTGACATCATAATGTGAGGAAGAAATGTTGATGTTGCTATGTGTCAAATATAAACTATTATTGAACAATGACAAACACAAATTGATGTTCTATTTTGAGAAACCAGAAAGGTGATATTAAAATGCATTGAAAATCCATGTCATAATTTGACTACAAAAACTAATGTCAGTGCTTGTGAACTATACTTATCTTGGTCAACCATATTTAGGTAAGCCAATCATATTCTCCCATCGTCAGAATTGGTGAACATGTTCATCCATGATTACTAGCGATAGTCAACCATAAACAACAAAGTCAACAACAATATACTTGGTCAACACTCTTCAATAATGGTCAACGTCATCAAACCCTCTTCAACCTTTAGTGGAACTATTTCTATAACATTAATGTACCATTAATATTAACATTAATGTAATACCAACCATGGACAAAATTAATGTAACAGTGTAATAATTGACAACATTAATGTTACATTGTTAGATTAATATATCATAAATATATTATTATATTTATGGATGACCATGGTCAAACTTAGTCAACCATTTTCATCCTTAGTCAACACTTTCTAACCTTGGTCAAACATGGTTAGCCATGGTAAACTAAATTCAACCATAATCTTCCCTCCAATCCTTCATTAACCATGGTAACCATTCCTAATCATTCTCAACTAAGGTCAACCCCAATAATACACTACAACCATTCATGTAATATCAACATTACCACTAATATTAATGCAATATCAACCATGGTCAATATTCACATAACATTATTGTAATCATGTAACAATGGTCAACCACAATCAATAATGGCAAATCAGTATCAACCAATGTAACATTAACATTAATGTTAATGTAACATCAACCTTTCTCAACGATGATTAATAATGGTGAACCATGGTCAATATCAATGTAACATTAATACATTGTTACAATAATGGTTGACCATGATCAACCCTTATTCAGCCCTTTTCAAATTGATCAACCTTATAAACCATGATCGAGCTTACCCTCTTCTTCAACCAATGGTATGTAGCAAAGTCCATCCAACTTGTAGCTTGCCAAACAAAAACTGCTAATTAAACTTCTACCCAACAAAATCTGCTAATTAAACTCTTGCTTTTTTCAAATATACATTTCGTAAAAAAAATCTTAGATAAACCCATCAACAATGTTGAACCATTAACTTTAACTCTTGACTTATCAGCTCATGCTCAAAGGCAGGGGTTAATTAAAAATTGTTTTAATAAAGTATTTTTGGGATGTAAGTTTGAATTGGGACTTATCATCTCATGCTCAAAACGCAAAGATTTGTGATGTAAGTTTTGATTAGGATTTGTTTTACTGGACTTTTTTGGTATTTATTTGATTGTATTTTTTTGGGTAAACAATAGCGTTAATCAATATTGGTTTAACTTATCATTTTTGTATTTTTTTTTAATGAAATAGTTCTGTAACTGTTAGTTTATTTAGTCGAATTCTCTCAGTTAGGCAATTTTCTTTGTGAGAAGTCACCGATTCATACACTACCTTAAAATAAATCATTAATTTTTTAATGAAAAGAAAAATATAGATATATGTGTAAGTAAATTATATTTTAATTTTTAGTATTATAAATATGAAATAGGAGTTGTCTATAATGCGACTTGGAAATTTCTGGTGACGGGAATCCGGTGGAAGAAATTGAGGTTAAATCTTGATTTGTTTGTAGTTAAAATGGTTTTTTAAAACTGCCATATTTGGATCAGCACCTGAAAACCCCTGGGACGCTTTGATTGTGCAAGAAACTAGCTTCAAACTTGAGATTCCAATAATTGCTTTGCCCGGATTTTGTCGGAAAAAAAAACCCACCGGAAAAACTTTCAAAAAAAATCGCGTATAGACAAACTCCAATTAAATTTAGATTATATTTAAAACAATTATTTTTCCAATAAATTTAAGTTAATAAAATTTTATTATAAAATTAATATTACCTAATTTAATGGATTAGCATTATAAAGTCCATTTACCAAAACTTTTGTCAATGGAAGATTTCTTTTTTCAATATTTCAATTTCAAGTGGATGAAGGTTTGTGAAGTTTTTTTATCTGGATTGATTCGATGCTTTGTCTGAATGTCTAGATGTTTATCAACAACTGTGGTGTGTTAGTGATGCTTCCGGTAGTAGTAGTAAGTAGGACCCACAAAGTCTTCTATCTTCCAGACAAGGTGACCCATCTATGCAGTTTTTGCGGTATACCTTTTCATGAACAATTTAATTTTCAATTAATTATATATAGAGCTAATATAAAATTATTATATTTAGGCGGGTACTCAAATATTTTATTATATTTAATATTTTAAAAATATTAAAAAAAATTATTGAAATTAATATTAAAGTATTATTAATATTATATATTATATATATATTAATATTTTTAAAAATAAATATTTAGAATTTTTTTGTTTTTTAATTTTGATTACTTATTTCTTAATATGCTATATAAAATTATATTTTATATATATTATTAAATTTTATATAAAATGTGATAAGCATAGATTTGTTACAAAACATAAAACATTTAATAAAATATGTTGTTAATTGGTTAGATAAAAAAAATTATAAAATTAATTAATTATATATTTATTTCTAAATAATATTATTAATTTTATATATATTAAAAAAATATGTAACATAATTCTTAATCATGGAGATTCTTAATTTATAAATAGTTTTGTTGCATACCAAGGGTCAATTCCTATCTTATCATATCACTGTTGTTCAACCATATGTTATTTCATATGACCTTTTCTTTTTCTATTTAATAAATTTAATAAAAAAAAAAAAATGAAATAACTACTTTAAGATACAAATGAACCTTTGATCTGTGACTACTATTAAGAAAATGCGTAAGTTAAACAACATACATTTCTAAAGAAACCAGAATATTACAACTACAATAACAACATATGCATGAAAGTGTGTTGGCTCTGTTATTATTATTATAAGTGAAAGTTCCATCCATACATACACCATTAATGACCACTAGCCCCAATAGTGGAACATTTCAGTCAAGAAGACCCACTCCTCCAAGGGTCGGCACAATAGTCCTAAGCCTTTTCTAAGATTAAGCTCAACCAAAACTTGGCTCCCAAAGATTTTTCTAAGAGTTATGAGGTTCTATTTATAACAAAGGGTGGGGTAACCCTTGACATTCCTATTTGTGACTCTTTGACTACCCTCATCACTCTTAAACTTCTTTAAAAACAACTCATTACATAATATGATGACCTTTCATATTCCACTAATGACACTTGGAATTTCACTTACAACATTTTTACAAATAATATAACATTTTCCACATGTACCCATGTGAGACAAAATAGGCTAGAGACAACCTAATAAGACAAAAAACTATGACTCTAAAGTTTGGGAAAAGACCAACTCGGTAACCTCCACTTAGTACTTCCTATTCACGTACCCATGGCAAGCTTGGTACTATGAGATGATGTCCCCAAACTTCTTGATGGTGTATTTCTGATAGCGGATTCTTTCTTCCATAACATATAGGTATATGGTCTTTGAACCTGTATCCAACTCATCCTCAAGCATATGCAACATGGTAAAAACCATGAAGGGACAACCAATATACTTTTGCATGTTATGTGCATTGAGCTCCAAGTCATCCCTTATGGCCTCTCGCTTTAGCTACTCCATGTATTTGTTGATCTCTAGTTGAACTTGGTTCTTGTGTTTAGCTTTGGTGAGGGAACCGATTGAAGGGATCTTGTGCGTTCTCACCATGACATCCAAATTGTTGTACAACCGTGTATATGAGGCCTGTATATTGGTGACAATGGGGCGAGATGCTCATAGTTCTGGATCAACATCGAGACCTTTTCTTTCTCCATCTCTTCCCACGGCTTCATCATCCTTGGCAAGTGCAGTAGGGACCCTTTGTACTGCATTGTCCATGCTTTCACATGGGCGATGGAAACATGTATGTCCCTGAGAGTTTGAACAAGCTTTCTGCTCCGCTGCTGTAACACATGCACATGGAAAAATTATTTATGCATAGTGATGAATATGTCATAGAACTTATGCATGGTAGTCTCAAGTTTTGATACTTCATCAAGTATCGCTTTCCTCATCTCTTCCATTGCAGAAACTATGCTCTACTCTCTAAGGTATTCTGCCTCTTTCCTAACCACCTGCAAGTTCTTATCCATTTTTTCATTCTCAAACAATAGGGACTTAACATTAGATCTTGTGGCTCCTGCATAGGCCAAGGTGGCACTGACAATGACAACTCAATGTTGTCTGACATCTGACACTATCACTCTTTCCTTCATGAATGAAAGTGACATGTGATCATCTGGAAAGTGTTTCCTCCATGCCTGTACAATTTTATTTTGTAACTCATCGAACGAAATATTGTACACATCCATAATCAGATCATCATGGAGGGGAACAGTTTCTCCTTGCCCGCTCAGGACTGGTTCTGAGACTAGAGGTGGAGGAGACTGAGAGGTGACCTCGGGTTCTCTTGGCGTGAGGCCGGTGTCTTCATTTTGTGGCTCATCCCCCAACTCCATGTCTGTCACATCATTAAATTGCTCAATCTATTGAGCAAGCTCCCGTTCCTACATCTGTTCACCTTCTTCTTTAGATGTCGGTTGTTCTGATTCCCTAACCTGTATGGGCATTGTTTTCTCTATCATCGCGCCTTGCCTTTTTTCTTCCTCTCGTTTCTGTTTCTCTTCCCTTTCTCTCCTTCTCAACTCTTACTCTTTGTTCAACTTCTTATCCATTTCCTACAAATTCCATTTTTCTTCCTCTAGCCTTTACTTTTATTTCTTCCTTCGTTCTACCCTCTTTACCCACTGCTTCTTATTTTCCTCGGTTTCCAAAGCTGTTTTCTCAGTGATAGGATATGCTTTCATCTTGTAGCTTTGCAAAGCCTTTGGGTTCTCGACAATTTTCCTCTTACCTTTGTCCTCCACCGAATTGCTGCTTATTGTTGTTGTTGTTTCATGTGTTGTTGCTTCCTACAGAGAAACCTTCCAAGTTGTGGCTATACTGACTGACTCGTGGAGCTTGGATTCATTCTAACAATATCTCCAAGGGTTCTCCTCATGCCAGTGAAATGTCCCATGGATCCATGGATAGTACACCTTCGCAGAGTGGTTCCTGCAAATACTGTGGGAATCATACGAATTGAATTCTTTGGTGCCGAACTCGAACTTCAATATCTCCTTAGCTTCGAAATCAACATCTTTCAAGCTGTTAATCTCATATAACCAAATACGCAAAGGAAGAGTGGGTCATGACACCTTCTTCTTCATGTCCATTCCTGATGATAACCCTGTGGAGAGGTGATATGAGACCTCTTGCATGACAAACTTTTCCGTGGCATACCTTGGTAGAACATGTGGAGGTTTCTCTCTACCAAACACTCTTATGAAGGTGCCACCGTGTGAGGCACACCAATTTGCAATGTTAAGTATCACATCCATCGCTTCTTGGGACATGCTATGTGGATCCCGCTCAAAGATCATCTTGTACAACAAGATGATGAAATGGTAGTCAACCTTGCCATTACTCCTTAGTAGTTGTAGTCGGAAAGAAACTTGCAATAAATATTGATGACAGCCTCTTTCAGAGTCCATTTCTAGCTCATGCTAAGAAATTGGTGCTCCGCACAGATTACATCCAGTAAATATGCAAACATGTAGAATCTCTTTTGCTCATCCTTGGGAGGATTTTGGGCGTTGGACACATGGACTTTCAACTAATGAGCCAACAAGTCCAACCAGTTGAATGGCCTTCCATCACTAACCAACTGGTCCAATACAACTACCCAACCTTCAAGAAGGGTCTGAGTGCTCTCTTGACCATATACGCGACATGGAAAAATGATCAAGAACTAGTAGGCCTTTCTAAGAGACTTTATCTTATAAACATGATTGGGTGTCTATTTGAACTTTGACGACACTTTCACCCAGTGCTTGACTATATCTCTCGTGTTCACCTAGTTGTGGGTGGCATCAAAAAGTGTGACCATGTGCCTCACTAGCTGATTTAAATGATACATATGATGATATTTCTCCACCCTGAAAGTGGCAAGCTCTCTCCAAATGACACTGCTCAATGTCATAGTTTCTAGATCTATGTGTGAGACAATCAAACTAATAATGTCTACACATGGGAAGGTGGGGTACCTGCATGCAACCTTGTAAAATCCTGACTGCTGGATACTGAAATAAAAATGTATGTTCTATAATTCCTCCTTGAAGTCCTCTACAAAGATATCGTTGATCTACTACGAAGTCAACTTCATGCCCTTACGAATGAACCACTGAATGTATGAATAAACCAGAAATTTAACTGACATCTGC
>APFE031637059.1:12927-24090 GCA_000404065.3 Pinus taeda
TCATAGACCATGATCCATATGTCTAAAAATAGACATAGTCTAAAAATAGACTTTGCGCCAAAAATAGCCTGCGGGCCCACTTAGTGAAGGCGGCTTCTTTTGACTAAGCTCCATCATCTTGTTGCATTTTCAACACTTGTGTCTCAGTTTATGTATATGTATCTTTACTTTCTTGTAGGTTTTCCAACAGCAAACCAGTTCCCCACACTGATTTATAAAGCGTTTCATCCCTCACTCTAGCTCGACCTTCACACTTTAGGGGGCATCTGTTATACAACATTTTGTCACTCTCCCTATACTCCCCATTCCTTGATCTTGGAGGACGTCTACACTGAACCCCACATGCTTTTCCTTCATGAAGAAACTCCCATTGTGTCCCCCTTCATGAGCAGATCATTTCCCTTTTGCACCATTTCTCCTGAAAATTCTATTTTGCCCAGATTACAAGACCGGCGCTAATGGCCTTTGTCTTCCCCGTGCCGATGTGAAGATATTAGCACTACTCCTCGTGCTGACCGGAGTGACTAAGCTGTGTTCTAGTCACGCCAGTCCTGTTATGGAAAGTTTTTTAAATTAGAGCTGAAGCTTCCAGCTCTAGAAGCTCTGTAATGGAAGTCTGGTAAATGGTTTTGCCAGATGGGATCGTGAATGACAATTTGGGCTCCTTTCTCCTATAATGATGGAACTACCTCAAGGGATAAGTCCTTCTCCCATGAGAAGAGGATCCATCTTCCATCCATATTTCCTATATAAACCTCCCTTCTTCACAAGCACAAACTAGTGTGAGTGTTATAGTTGCAAACTTTTGATGCTATTTTGGTTTGGAGTGGACAAGCAAGCTATTACTAGTTGTAGTTATCTAGTTGTGTGAGGAAGAAGTGTTTTTTTAGTTTGGAGTAAAGCCTAAAGGGAAGAGCTTTAAAACTATCATTGTTTGAATCCATCGTGGAATGTTAGCAGAAGAGTGTGGGAACCTGGTCTTGTTAGAGGAAGACTACAATGTCAAGATGAATGGTTGTAATCTCGATTGGTTTCCTACATGTTTTTTAATATTACATATTCATTTCTTAATGGTTGTTGACTTGTTAAGTAGGTTGAATTGCAATTTGTCTATTATTATGTTTGTATGTTGTTATTGTTTACTTGTTTCAGGAGCTGGAAGAAGGAAGTGAGAGATTACTAGAGCAAGCGAGCTATGACATCATCAAGTAGGATAAGCGACCAAGAGGTAGGCCCTCTTAATTGATTCTAACCTAAGGAAATCTTTCATAGAATGTATCTATTGTGGCTATAAACATTATATGGCTAGAGGAATTCATTCGTGTCTGCACTTATAATTTTACTTCACCATAGATCTCAAGATGGATTAGCTGTAGGGTACTCTCATAGCCTATTATATGAGAGTAGGAATCATCAAATATCATCAAAACTACTCCAGTTGTGAATCTGATTAGGAGTTGGCTCAACTAGCTAGAAAACTGAAGTGTGGCTAAGGAAAATATAAATGGAAGTTTCCCTTTAAGAGTTTTGACTATGGAAGAGTTAGAGATTTCTCTTCCAAATTCCCTTATAAAGAAAAGGTTGAAAGGTAAGAGGATATGAAATTTGGAAACAAGTCTCAGACACATCAGAAGGGAAAACCCCATAAGAAGAAGGGGTTATTCTCCAAAGAGGATAGCTCAGCACCAGAGTCAGATTGTGAAGACTCATTGGAGAATGAGTCAGATAAGTATCTTCTTAGGGCCTTTTAAACAAAATCCAAAAAATAGGGTATTATGGACTATGAAGAGGAAGAAAAGGAAGGAATTGTAGACCTTGAAGGGGAACTCATCAATGCCCTTGATGAGTTAAAGAAAGAAAGGAAGAAAAATAAGTAGTTGAAGAAACAATTACAGCATGCAGAAGAAGGCATGCATAACTCTGATAATGAGGAATTTTCCTATTAAAAAGAAAAACTTGAAGAAGCTATCAAGATCAACGACAATATATTCCTTCTACTGAAATAAAAACAAGTAAAATATGAGAGACTAGAAGAGAAGAACAAGCAGTTGAAATAAGAGTTGCTCAAGTTAAAAAGGGGAACGATCTCACAGATATGCAAAGATGATATTTTGTCTTTGAAAGTTGAGCTAGAGGAGGCCAAACAAAAAGAAGATGTTCTTCAAGACCCTATTCAAGAATGGGAAGAGAACTATCAGAGTCTTGAAGCAGAGGTTATGTCTCTAAGAACCGATATTGAGAAAACAAAGACCAGGAAGGGTCTAAATGAAAAATTTGATGAAGGGATAAGGATACTAGATCATATCCTGAATAGTCAAAGGCCCTCAAGAATCAAAACCGGTCTGGGATACTCTAAGACACAAAAATATTCTATTGGGAAGATAAACTTCATGTCTGTAGGATTCAAATAATCACAGAGCTATGAGAGGAAGAATCATGAAATAATTAATGAAGACAAAAGAGCAGTTGTGTAAAGAGGAAATCATCAATGGAGAACAACCCAATCAATCAGACGACCAAGGTGTTTTCTTGCATGATCTCATAATGCTTCTAACAATAGGCATGCCTATTTGTTTCATGGTCACTGCTATAAGTGTCATATCTTTGGACATAAAGCCATTGATTGTAGAAAGATCAAAGTTGAAAGTGATGAAAATCCCAAATATAATATGCATTAGATTTCTAAGTCTCAAAACTCTTCTCTCAAAAATAAGAATGTCTTCATTAGGGAAATTTTGAGGTCCAAAATGGGCCTCCTATGAAAAATGTACATCCAAAATAAACTTTATAAGAACCAATAGGATTCAAGATAATGATGTTAACCATGGGGGATGATTCACCATTTTTGGATTAAAAAACTCAAAAGAATTAAAAATGATAAAATAATAAAACTACTTTTTCAACACATATTTTCAACTTATATCCCTAAGGTTTTACTCAAATTTTGAGGGAGTACTCGTTGGATGCAAAAATGTAATTCCTCATCCAAGGAGTACCCACGTTGCATACTTTCGATGGACCCTCCTACACGAAAAGTGATAAATATATGAAAAAAAATGTGATTGCAATCAAGTTTTTCATGTATTTATCATTTTTTGTGTAGGAGGGTCCATCGATAGTATGCAACATGGGTACTCCTTGGATGAGGAATTAAATTTTGCATCCAACAACTGTTTCCGCTTGAAATTTGAGTAAACACATAGGGAGATAAGTTGAAAATACAAGTTCAAAAAATAGTTTTTCTTTTTTCATTCTAAAATTTGATGTTGTAATCTAAATTTTTTTTATTATTTCTACTATTTTTTTATAATTTCCTTAGGAGGCCCATTTTATACCTCAAAAGTCCCCTAATTCTTTCCCATTCTAAGTGAATTAAATTGCTTCAAATGTAATAATTTTGGGCACAAAGATATTCAGTGCATAAGCAGGTTTGAATACCCAACTAAGTCCCAAAATGTTAGACAAACAACTATCCAAAAGGATAAAGGGAGCTGGAAGCCAAAGACTAAAAAAAATGTAATGTGGACTCGCCTTATCAGCTCATAATCAAGAAAACAAATGGTATGTGGATAGTGGTTGTTCGAAACATATGACTGGGGACAAAAGAAAATTTCTATCACTTAAGGAAAAGGACAGAGGAAGCAATGTCACTTTTTGAAACAACGCTCCAGCAAGAATCGAGGGAAAAGGAGTTGTTGGGAGTGAGATCCCCCAAGGGCAGTTTTGGGACTAAAAGCCCATGTTTTAGTCAAGTTTTTGTAATATTATTGTAAATGTTATGCACTCTGTGGTTGCAGAGCGCAAAGGTATTATATGTCACAAAGGGTAGTCTGCCCTTAGTTTTGTAAAGTAAAGTCGGTTGTAAGAGATCTACCCATGGTTCGCAGACCATGGGATTGTATAAAAAGAGCTAAGCTCTAAGTAGTTAGAGGCATCAATCGATCAATGGGACGAGGAAGAGAGTCATAGTTGTAGAGCAAGAAGCCTAAGTCTTGGGTTGTAGTGTAGGTAGATGCTCTGCAGCTAAGTGCGTAGAGGCCTAGGGTATATGTCCCCAGCTGAGGGCGCAAACCCCTGCAGCTGTGTGCATAGGGTGAACAAAGTCTATAACACTTGGAAGATATTAATAAAAGGAGTTATTCTGAAATTTCTATGTACTTGCTCTATTAATGGTTTTGGATGTGTTGTGTATGAATTTCCGTTATTATGCTTATATGATGTGTGAATAAATGTAATTACATTGAATAATTGAACGCAATCATGAATATCTGCTTACACGGTGATAAATTTGAGTAATTAAGAAATAAGCAAATCACTTAGGATAATTGAGGAATCTACAGGACACGCTACTATAGCAACATGAAAGTACTTAAGCTACAGGTTAGAGCTATGCAAAGGTCAATCGTGGACTTTCACGAAGGTATTGAAAGCCAGAATAGAGGGTTTGTCTTACAAGACCTAGAGTGAGATCACCTGCACGAAGGCACGGATAAGAGAGATCAAACGACATCACAACCATCTCAAGGGTGCGGAAGCTTGGTTCCAACATCCCCCCATACTGCTTCGGGCGAGACTTTGGTCCACACTCTATGGGAAAATACCCAAAGGGCTAGTAGTGTAGGGATTTGTTTGGATAAATAACATTGAACCTGGGTTAGGCCCCCTCAAGCCAAGAAATGGTTCCGTTGTCGGGACCAAAATCTACATAAGAAGATGTGTGATGTTGTATCACTGGAATCCAACAAAGAAGGAGATTTGAGACTGGTTGGATAGAAAAATCCACTAATTCATGGCACAGGAGAATAGAAACCCATGACTGTCAAAATAACAGTGGTGGGACCGATACTTGTATACAGAGATCCACGAACTCTTTCCCTATTGACTTATATGAGTGGAACGCGAAGCTAGCAGATAGCCAAGGAAGGTGGAAACTTGATGGTCCTATTGTGTGGACCCTAGAGCTAGTGCAAAGGTTGGAAGCATCAGAGGATAAGATAGCCCGCATTGTTGATCATTGGCTTGATCATGTCATAGGAGGATTCGTGACTGAATTCTCAGTTGACACCTCAGTCAGATATAGCGAGGTGGAGTGATGCTTTTTCAAAGGATTGCAAGGTAAGTACGTAAAACCTTTGAATACTTGGATTAAAATGTTGTTGTGTGAAAAATGGGTTATGCAGCTACCTTGATGTTCAGGACTACGTGAAGTAGAAAAACTTACAGGAACGAAGGAAATAAGGGTCTAGAGTATAGCCCCTTAGTTTCATCTCCGCAAAGAGGCGAAGAAGGGATAGCGAAGGTTTCTCCATGAAGCGTTATTCAGTTAATAAGACAAGGATTCCTGCGAATACCACCTCTGACTTCACCACCATCGCCTCTAACTTCACCCGTACCACCTCCACCTCCACTGCGGATCAGTATGGAAAACACAGTGAAGTTTCCTTTGTTCAAGAGCTTGGGAAATGAGGACTTGAACCAATTCTAGTTCATTGTGAGGGATGTATGGGAAGCTCAGGGTGTTACAGATGATCATATAAAGAAGGTGACACTAGCTAGTGGTCAGCACCAGTATTGCAGCAATAATGCTGCAACTCCTGGGCTACCTACTTTACTCTTATCAACCCGGTAGTTCGTAACAAACTTGGAAGCGATGGTGCTATATGCACAAGTACTAGTTCTTACTGCAGGCTGTCACTTGGTCAGCTGGCGCAAGATCCCTAGGAGTTCAAGCCAACTTCTATGGATTCCAAAAGAAGCTCTATATGTGATGAAAGAAAGGAAAGCTTACTCTACAGAGGCTACTCTACTTGTAGAAATGAAAAGAAGACTGAAATGTAAAGTAAACCTAACAAACCCTACTTAACCAACTAATCCTACTTTTGCAGAAAGAAAGATGAAGACCATGAAATGAATGTCATTACCTACTCAGGAAATAAACAACATCTACTCAAGCTATTTCTAGAAGTAAATGAGCAAAAAACATCTTTTCGGATTTTTATGTATTTTTATGTGAAATTGTCATGCATGTAATTTATTTGTCTATGTATGTGGCAGCGATTAGGTGGCGATGGAAGGCGGTTTTGGGACTTGAGGAGATGTAGGATGGTGTTGATGGGTCCTAGGAGGACTCAGATGGCTTTCTGGTGGCTTTTCTCGTAATCGGACTTCAAAAGGAAGCCTACGGGAAAATCTACAGGAGGCTGCAGGGGATCTACAAGATGTCTATAGGAGGTCTACAGGAGGATGCCAAGAGTAGTTTTGAAGGTTTTGAAGGTGTGAGAGTGGGTGGAAATGGTAGCTGAAGGCTGGGATGATGTGCTAAGGCACCTAGGGTTCACCAACGATCATTAGGAGATGGAAGGATGGTTGGGAGGGAGGAAGAAATCCTATGTAAAAACACAGAAAAATAAGGTAGATTTGAGGTGAACTTTGGGTGAACTGTAGGGCATATATTAGGGAGAGAATGTGATCGCTGATAGGCTGACATGCTGTGGGAGGATATTTTCTGCAATAGAACTGAAAGTCAAACAATGAAATCAAGCAAGTAAAGAAACTAAGCACATCAAAACAGAATTTTGCATCAAGCTAATCTAAATTATGAGCTAGGGAAATAAATGTTGAAAAGTTATATAATGAGAGAAAGCATGGAAGAAGATTTATTTTAAAGACATACATGAGCATGGTGAAAGAGATCTAAAGCAAAGCATTAACCTTCTAACAGACTGTAACACTAGAAATCCCATGGAGAAGGAAAATCTCTATTTTTGTGGCAGCAAGAGGGTCTTGGCCTTAGCTCATGGTCCCAAAGGGAGGAAAGGAGGCCAAGGCACTATTGCTGGCCTTTTGTATCTTCTGTCTACCACTGTTCAACCTGCTATAGAAAATAGAAATGGAAACAAATTTCTAAATCACCAAAAGCAACCTATTTTTAACCAAGAAAGAAATTCATCTAACATCAACCAATTCATAAACTAAAACAAAGAATATAAAGACAAACAAGAGGAGATTGGCTACTTGGATTGGGCCCTAACCCAAGAGCTTCAGCCCTCTGATTTAACTTAGTGCTAGCTCAAAAAGGATCTCATCTTTATTATCAAAATAATAATAGGATTACATGAAATTGTCAACAAAAGTAAGCTCGAAGTTGAGCAGAGCAAAGCTGCAACAAAAATTCAACCAACTCCTAGTGAGGCCCTAGGCCTCTCTACTTATACAAATGAAGCTTCCAAAAGCTTCCTCAAAATCATGGAGGCTTGGCTCCAAAAACTCAAGATAAACATAAGTTATCCTCCACTTGCTCGGTTGCCTCCTAGTACATTGATTTGGTTGTTTGTGGTTTGAGCTGCATGAATGAGAATTCAAAATGGTGAGTAATAAATGAGGGGGATTCCCTCGTTTAAATCCTTTCCCTTGTCCACTTCGAATTATTGCTACCAATTGTCCATTAAATCTTTGCCTTTGTCTTCAAAATTCAACAAAAATATCCATTAAACACATTAGACTCTGTGGCATCATAACCAACCCAACTCACTCCATAAGCATAAATATAATAAAAAAACATGCAATAAGCTAAGAGAATGGTTGATTAAACTATGTTAGGAGGAAAAATGAGCCCATATAATTACCCATTTATGGGGCTTATCATCACCCCCCTATCGAAGGTGTTGCTCATCCTCTGAGCAACTTAGTTCGTCTCCTCATCTTTGATGGCCCTGGTGGCCTCCCTAACATCCCATGTTTCTGATGTGAGCTCTTCTTCTTTGTCATGGAATCCTGCCTTTTTGTCTACCTCTTCCCACTTCTGTTGCTCTTCTTCCTCTTTTCTGCCTTCTAGCATGCCTAGTAGTAGTGGGGGACTCAATTTGAGGCCAATCCAATTGACCTTCAAATTTTGCATGGAGCGCTTATACGTTGGCACTCTCCTTAATGCTTCTTTCATCCTTGTTGGGGAGAGATACTCCCTGATCTACAAACTATGTGATAAGGTTTTCCACCTCCTCATACAAGCATGAATACAATCATCCCCAAGTAATATTTCCATATCCTCAAGATGTGCAATTTCTTGAGCCTGATCATTGATATATTTAGGGGCAATTGAGGATTATTTGCAAGCAGCAGGTGTGCGCTGATGAGAGCCATGGGATCTGATGGCTTAGCTCTGATCATTAAGGGCTCGTTCTACTCCTTTATCATCAACTTACTTATTTGTGTTGCCCTTAAATCTTCATGATTCATCCATGATGCCATGGCCATTACTGGCAGGTCCCCTAGCCTAGCATTGGGGTCCCACATATTCATGTCTGTGAGGGCCATGTTATGCAGATAGAATTCTGCTATTTTTTCCGTGTCTTCTGATGAGCTTTGGTCACACAGGTCCATAAATTGTCTGTAATCTTGAAACGGCATTGTGCTTCTCTGTGCCAAAGTCTTTATCTAAAACTGTAGCCATTGGTCCTTAAGGTATAATCCATATTATTTTTGTGGTGTTCTACATTTCAGTGCCTCCATGGACCAGCTGGCCATGCATGCCAATTGTGTCTCTTTTTCTTGCAGCTATCTTCTTAGCAATTCATTTTTTGTTTCAAGGTGAGTTCTTGTGATTTCTTCTCCATGTCTGACAGCACTTAATTCCTTGCCCATTTCTCTAAGTTGATTCTCCATATGGCCAATATCCCCAACTCCCTTGGATTTGGCTATTTGCATCCACTTGTGGGTCCTTATTCTTTCTTTCTCCAATTCAAAGAAAAGTGGGATTGCAATTTTTTTTGGAATGATTCTTCCCCCCTCAAGAAGATTGTAGTAAGAGCCTAGACTAGGCTAGGGGTGAGGTTCTTGTGCCTCTGTTGCTTCCTGCTTCCCATGTGACTATCCTTCTATCCTTTTTTCAAGTTTTTCGGTCTCATGTAATCTTGACAGGGTCTCCTGTAGAACAGTTTGTGCTTCCTGTAGAACTGTTTTTGAGTCCTATAGTTCTACTTTTTACTTCCATGTGGGAGATATAGGAGTCCCCCTTTCATAAGTGATAGGTGCCCTAGAAGGGGATTCCTTTCCTTGGGTAAAGGGTGAATCTTCAATAACAATAGGCACTTTAGAAGAAGGTTGGGGTTTCCCTGTTTTGATCCTTGTGCTCTTTCTAGCCCTGAAATACATTGAGGTCTACCTCTTCCACTTTTCTTTTGGTTTAATTGGGGCATTGAGGGAAGTGAGAGAAATTGTTGCCTCTCTTTCTAGGGTCTCAGGAGACACTTCTATCTTTTCTGCCCCTCTTTCTCCTCCTATCTTTTCCTCTGTCTCTATTTGTTTTGTTTCTCCCTGCTCTATTTTGGTTTCTTTCTTCTCCCCTTCTTGTTCCTCAGTTTCTTCTCCTTCTCCCTCTTGCTGCTCTTCCTCCTCACTATCAGAATGACTGATATCATAGGTGAGGGCCTTTATGTCATCTTTTACTGTCATGTTTCAGAAAAATTCCCATGCTATGGGGATTGCGAATATATGGAGAGCTTCTTCCACTAAAAGTTTAATTAACCCATGGTGAGCTAGCTGATCTGGACCTCCTGCCTTTAACTTAATGCTAGAGTCTATGAGGGACTGCAGGAGAAAATATGGGATGCTGAGTTTCTGGGGTGTTGGAGTGTCCATGCGATATGTCAGCTCATGGAGGATTCTAAAATGGTAGCCATAGACTATGCTATACCTCCCTTCACAAGAAATATATTTGATGATTTGGTAACTGACCTCATCCCAAGGGTAGGGTATGCTTGTCCTTCTAATGCCATTTTTATCTTCTACAATATGTTCATTGTTTTGGAAGAAGTCTTTCTTGGCAGCCTATCCAATTGGTTTTTCATCTTTGCTCCAAGGCAATCCAAGAGGAAGGGTAGTAACCCTAATAATAAATTTTGGGGTGATTTCCATGGAAAGAACTCTAAGAGTGATAGTGGCATGGGTTCTGGAGTGAGGGACTAAATAAAGGGCAAATTCCTGAGCAACTTCCTCATCAAACCCTCGGAATTTCTGAAAAAATGGCATCCAATTTGCCCTGGGGAATATGGATACTACTTGGGGATGTTCATGGAGCCTGGTTGAATTAGTGGACTCCTTTCTCATGAATCCTCCTATCATTGTTCTTATACCCCTTTTGAACACCAAATCTAGAGATGGAGATAAGAATTTTGAAGAAAACAGGAAAACAGAGGAAAACTGTGTTTTTATTTAAGAAAACAGGCAGAAAATTTTTATGTAATTCCCCTTCTTCTATGGACTCAATTCCCCCTTAAAAATGATATCACTCCTTGCACATATTGATAATCAAACTGGGTATGCATAGAACCTACCTCTTCAAGCCAGAAATCAAGCAAAAAACCCATGTTTTCTCCTTAAAAACAGCTCACTGCCCCTCTTGTAGAACTACCTGTAGGTGCTCCCGTAGAGCCTGTAAGTGGTCCTGTAGAATGTCGATAGTAGGAGGATGGATGACAGCGATGGAGAATGATGGTTTCAAGGCTGTGGGGTGACAAGGACCTTGCTGCAGCTAAGTGGACAAGGATGGAATGAAAGAAAAGGTGGTGAAGGAGTTTCAAGGAGGACTACTTATTTCTTCTTTTAGATATTTTCGATGATGGGGTGAGTTGGAAAAAATGTATGTTGCCATATTTGGACCGTTGGTCCCCACTTTCCTTGTCATCATGGTTTCTTCCCACAATCACCTTTCATCCTTGCATCGGAGTTTGCAAACCCTCCACTACCTATCCTTGGGATCTTTCTCTGAGTCGACTGTGCGCACGTGTGGTGGCATCTTTGGGTGAGTGCAGTCAACTTGATGAAGGTAGCCCAGTAAACTGGCCACCTTTTCTTGTTCAACCCTAACCATCTCATTTTCTTATGCATATCTTTCAATTACACAAATTGTCATGCGGAAAGAGTTATATTTGCGGACAAATCTAACCTCCCTAGGAGTCTAAGACTCTCTAGTGACAAACAAACCAAACAAGAGCTATCCTTCTCTAAATACACATCATTCTATGAGAATTCAAATGTTTTCGATCTTACCTTAGGTCCCACGCTTGTTGTAGCAGTCCAGCCTTGCTGATCCAGATGAGCTCCTCCTTCACTTTCAGAGCTGCATACACTAACAAAGCAAACGATTACATAGCATCTGAATATTCT
>APFE031637059.1:77396-92389 GCA_000404065.3 Pinus taeda
TGCGATGGAGTATTTAACTTGTTGGGCAGAAGCACAATTAGTGAAGGATTGCACGAGTGCGACGGCCGTGAAGTTCTTATTTGAGAATGTATTGACGCGATTTGGTTGTCCAAGGATCTTGATGAGTGATCGTGGTAAGCACTGCCTGAATGAGACGATCAACACACTAATGAAGGAATTTTAGGTATATCACGAGAAGAGCACACCTTATCACCTGCAAGCTAATGGGACAGTCGAGGCATTCAACAAACTGCTTGAAAATGCGCTGACCAAGGGTTACAATGCTCAATGAAGTGATTGGGACCTACACATACCTTCAGTATTATGGGCTTATCAAATGACATGCAAGAACTTGACGGGACAAACCCCTTTTAGGCTTGTCTATGGTGTGGAACCCATAATGCCTATGGAATACATCATGCCTAGTCTGTGCATAGCAGCACTCACAGGTATGATGGATCACGGAGCCCTGGAAGAGAGGCTTGCAGAGCTGGATGAGCTCGAAGAAAAAAGAATTTTGGCTGGATTTCACCAGCAGGTCCAAAAGCAGTGTGAAAAGGCATGGCATAGTCAACACATCAAGTTATGCACATTTAAGGTAAATGATCTGGTTTTGATGTATGATAGTAAGTTTGATAAATTTCCAGGAAAATTCAAGATGCACTAGTTAGGGCCCTATGTTATTAAGGAGATTACCGACGGAGGAGCGATACAGCTGGTCAAGTTAAATGGAGAACCCTTCCCAGGAAAGGTGAATGGCAGTCACTTGAAACCATACACCGACGGTCCAGCCAGGGTGACTAGATGAAAGTAGCACAGTCTTAGTGCTTTGGGCAACTAAAAGGGGGCACAAGACTGTAAAATACACTACCCAAGTTGGGGGGCTATGCGATTGGAAGATGGTGCGAAGCGAGGACGCGTCACTAGGTCCACGACAGCACGAAGGGATTTGCGCTACCCAGGGAGAAATCGCGTACGTCGGCTGGAAAGTGACCATTAAGGACACTGTTCATGAAAAGACGGCAGAAGTGAGGCAAAATGGAGCGAACAGTCAGCATTTAAGATGAAATTTATGGCTTAAATCCTTGAATATCTGCCGCCAATCTAGCATTAATGAATCGACTTCGAGGGGAATGGTTGGATTTGAATTCAAATTGCCCTATAAATTACAAGTGGCTACCCAGCGAAAAACACTAGGCATTTTGAGAACTGAGTTGTTGCGCTCGTAGGTGCACATGAACTGTGAATTCTTTCAAGACCTGATAGTGATTCCAGCGTTTGAACAATTGTCAAAAGAGACACAACCACTAGTGAAAAGTGTCATGTCAACCTGTGCAGAAGCTATGAACACTGAAGGAGTGGCCACCGAGGAAAATGTGCAGGAAATTGATATGGGGAATGAAGTAGCTGCCCCAGAAGTAGTCGAAGTACTAGCAGAGGTCCCTAAATCTATGAGAACGCTGAGACCGAAGCCAACCCCAACCAAGGAGACTGTGAAAGATAAGAAGGGCAAGCAGCCTACTGTCCCAATGTGCGCATTGCCGAGACGAAACCCAACCAAGCCCAATGCCTAAGAGAAAGGCAAGGCTATAAACCTAGAGCCAGAAGACAAGGATATCAAAGACATCCCCATGGACGATGAAGATGTGGGAGTGGAAATAAAAGAGGTCGAAGCCCAGGGTGCAGACCCTATTACACAGTTGCCAGAGTATGTCCCTCCGCACAAGCCTAAGTCCAAGGTCCCAAAGTACATTGATGAAAGTAAGACTCCTCTACAAACCCCATTGCCACCAAATGAAATTTCTTTTGACGTTCTGCATTTGGCACAGGTGGCCACATTGAAGCTTGAAGACTGGGTCTTGGTGGACCATTAGAAGTTCCTGCACCTGGCAACTGAACAGTCGATGCGCCACACCATAGACACAATATCGAGGATAACTACACTCGAGCTGCGGAAGTGGCTCAGAGGAGTAGAGAAGGCAGGATTATTTAACCTGCTCTAGGTGCCGCACCACAATCGCACCCCTATGACGGTTTTAGTCATCAAGGAGCTGTTGTGCTTGGTGCACGAAGGGTGTCAGTGGCTGGAGGAACTGATACCCATCATCGATATGTTGATTCATCACATCACATGTGTTATCACAAAAATCCACCCCCGATAGGCTGCTGATCAGGAAGAATTTGAGTAACTATTTCAAACCTACTTTAGGCTGAGGCTTAGCCTCCCCAACCTGAGAGGGCTCTCTCATAAGATTAAAGATTTAGATAATGAATAAGATGGCTAACTCTATGAAACAAAATGAACAAGTATAAGAGGTTGAAACACAATTAGAAAATATCCATTGGGCTTATGGAGTCAGATATGCTTTAGTATGACAATAAAATTAGCTTTACATGGAAGTCAGGGCATCTAGAATTCAACATATGGAGAGAACATCAGTAGCATAAAGGAAAACACAGTCTACAAATGTATGAAGGAAGTTAGAGCATAACCAATGAATTCTAAGTAATCATACATTCATACCACTGTAAGTAATGAGAAGAGGAGAACCATAATACATTTTGAACATTGAATTCCTTCTGAATCCTGAGAAGCAAAGGCAAATATTGTATTCCTTAAAATAGAGTCTTACACAAAAACACCATATGAGAGTTCTTTACAAAAAATTCCAACCCTTTGTGCATTACATCTTCTCCAATATATAGAGTTCATTACATGACTTAGATTCCTCCTCCAGCATGAGGGGAATTCGAATTTTCCATCAGTGACACCTATTCTAACCATAAAACAATTAAATGCATTTGACAACTAACTAGCAGTCCTAGAGACCTAATACAACTAGGAGTGTAACTCCTTATTATGACTAAACCACCTCAACTAAACATTAAATGCATTCTTTGACAACTACAACCTCATGAATTCGAATTTGATGAAGCCTCCCACGTTGTCACCTGACTGCTGATGACAAACGCTAGAAATTAGGGAACATGTTTCCCTGTTTTTAGGTTTAGGATCCTTGAAAGTTGGCACGTTGGACAGAGCCTTTATCTCCTCCTCCATGACACATTTTACGAAACTGAAGGAGTTGTTTGTCTTTCATGTTGTCTAGAACACAAACCTCTCTTGTTTTTTTAAAACACTTCTCCAGCTGTCCCGAATCTGTCATTGAAAAACATGTGTCGAACAGGAAAAATCCGTTCTCTGAAAGTAGGGTCTCAATGAAAGCTTAGTATCTCCCAACTGAAAACACTTATGAATAAAGTGATATAGGTTATTGTATCTAAAGATCTAATGAAGAGAAATCTCCTTTATAATTCCAAAATACTTTTTCCTGTGACCAGAAACTGATCTTGAAAAAGACTACTAAAACCAGAAGACAAATCTTGACTTTCAGCAGTTTCGTAGCGCAAGTTTAACCATAAATGTCTCCCACCTCAGAACGAATTTGAAGAAACTGAAAGAGATTTTTTTAGTTTGGTATGTTAGGAAGAAAATCCTCTTTCAGTTTTCAAAATTGAGTTCTCAGATGCTCAGGACCCCTTCTGGAAGTTGACTAGTAAATGCAGAAAGCAGAGTTTTTATGCTGAAACAAGCTTTTTCAGGGGTTTTGTAGCGCGCTATGAAAACTCCTAGTTCAGTGATTTCGTAGCTAGTTTCACAATTTCTCCAAAATGATGTGAGATATGACTTCTAAACACCTGGTAAGGATTCTAGAACATGGAATGAGGCTATCAAACTTTATTTGGAAAAGAGATATGACCTTAAAAGACTTCTAACCTTATGACCTAACCCTTAAAGCATGGAATGACCTATAGACCCTTTAACACCATGACTAGAAGAAGGGTTTGTAAATGAGAATGAAATTATTGAGACTCTAATCCTATAAGACTATGACCAGAAACAAGGCAAACTTTCCAAAGGTTAGAAACAATAATTTTAGGGTGATAACAACACGCCTGTCATATATAGGCGAAAACCCAGCGATGATTTTTGGTGGCAAGGGTGGCGAGCTGGTGCTCGCAGAATTAATGAAAGAGAAGTTTAAATTGGTGAAGAAGTCACATGAGTACGCAATCTCTAGCATCAGTGACCCCGCTGTGAAGGTGGCAACGTAGATCCTTGCAGGGAAGGTGATACGGAAGTGCCCCGCAACGAGGTGTCGGCACCTATCGTAGCGCTTGCATAGTAGTGCACGGAAGGGGTCCAGTTTAACTAGTCGAAATACATTCGCGGCGAGTTCCTGGCCAATTGTCGTGAAGCACAGGAGCAGAGCAAGACGTTCCACTATGTGTGGCTCTTGCTCTCCATTGTGCTTGTAGCGTGGGAGCCACTGGAAGAAAGCCAGTTCCCCTCAATCATGTCAAACCTCCTTGAAGCAGTGAAGTATGCTTCACTATGGGAAACCAAGGATGCGAAGCGTGTTTGAGACAAAAAAATCTTCTAGATTCTGATGGAAATGAATATCAAGATGGCTATCAATTGCAAGCCACAATTGTCACCCATGGTATATGCTAACCTGCAAAGCTATGTCGAATTCAAAGCAGATTTCCATCTGATCTTAATTAGGGTGCGGAAGGACCCTACACAGAAGTGGTACAAATTTCCATACCTCGCCACAGATGATGCCATTGATGTGGTGTTAGATAAATGGCTGGTAGAGTGGCATACCTCCATAGACTTTGTGGTGGGTTGAAGCAAGTCCACTACACAAAAGAAGAAGAATGAGGCCAAGCTGAAGATGGCACAACTAGTCGAGAAGAGGAAGAAGGAGGCCATTGAGAAGGCCAAGGCAGAGCAGATAGGAAAGGAGGTAAGAAAACAAATAGGAGGTATAGAGTGGGGCTCTGACAAAGGTGCGCGATTGCCTTCACCTACAATTGAAGAAGAGGAGACAGAGTAGCATGGCACGGACCCTCAGGTGACATCTAGTTGTATCAAGCACCCAAGAGAACCAGAAAAGGGAGGGTCCAGAAAGATGTCCAAGGCGACCAAGACCTCATTGGACCATCACACTAACGGAGGGAGACATATATGACATCGGTGACACAGTCAAAGATGTCACTGTGGAGGCCCTCCAACAATTTGAAAGGCAGTAGTAGATCATCTTAGGGGCCATCCAAACTGGATTGCAGGATTTGCAGAACCATACGTCACAAGTTGGTACGACGTCTACCAGCTTGGCTATCGACACATCAGAGGTTGTCGATATGTTGTGCACGAAGGCTTCCAGTGCGCTAGTGCTGCCGAATGGAGCACTGACAAAAGAAAATGAGGCTGACAAGCCCATTGTTAGTGCCTTGAAGGGCATAAGATTAAACTTGGCAGTTCTCCCACACGAAGCACTCCACTATTTGCAGGATGGAGTAATTACAGTGCTAAGGGCTCGCGAGCACCACATCCTCCAAGTGACCAGCGAGTAGAGAATAAACAATGAGCAGATGGCCTTACAGAGGAATGTTGCCATTGCTGCTAAGGCCAAGGCGACCAGCCAAAGACAAAATATCATACAGGTCGTGGAGGAGGCCTGGAGAATGGTCTCGGAATTGGCCATTCCGGAGGAGGAGCTAGTCGAGGTCCGCATCTATAAAGTGGCCATAGGGGTGCACGAAAATCGAACAGAGATGGTGTGGGTTCAGTTGGATCTGAACTTGCAAATTACAAAGTTCTAGTTGAGGGCTCAACCTTCAAAACTGTCGGAGGTAAAGGAACAACAGGTGGTTGTTGTCATAGAAGAAGTCGTGGCAGTGGAGAGTGCAGTAGCAAACTGCACACAATTATTTGAACAATTGTTTGAGGCCTTGACCGACTTGCAGGAGGACCCAAACATCCAAAGGCTCGAGACAGAAGCACGCAAACTCCAACAGTATTGTGACCAAGTTAAGGGCACAACGTGAATTGTCGTGTTGAAACATAGGTTAGCCAAGCTGCAGGAAGCCAAGCAGCTGAAGGAACAGGTGGACGCAGTGCTGCACAAGGAAGCAGTGCTGAAAGCACGACTCAAACCCTAGCTAGAGGAAGCTTATGGAGTTACAGGAAACATTGAAGGTAAGCTTACGACTGTACAAGCAACACAACAACAACTTCAGGCTGACAGTGTAGGGGTAGTAACTGAGAAGCCAGTCAAAGATGCGAAGCAGGTAGCAGCTCAGTGCACAGCCGAAGTTGTGATCATCAAGGTCGAGCTAGATAAGCTTCATGCAAAGATCTTCACGCTTGCGAAGTGACTTGAGGGTGAGTCACGATGTTTTTGTTTGGGGCCTGTTGGGAGCGGGATCCCCCAAGGGTAGTTTTGGGGCTAAAAGCCCATGTTTTAGTCAAGTTTTTGTAATATTATTGTAAATACACCACATTTTGTGGTCGTGAAGAGCGAAAGTATTATATGTCACAAAGGGTAGTCAGTCCTAAGTTTTGTAAAGTAAATTCGACTGTAAGAGATCTACCCATGGTCCGGGGACCATGGGATTGTATAAAAAGAGCTAAGCTCTAAGTAGTTAAAGGCATCAATCAATCAATGGGACAAGGAAGAGAGTCATAGTTGTAGAGCAAGAATCCTAAGTCTTAGGTTGTAGCGTAGGTAGACGCTCTACAGCTGAGTGCACAGAGGCATAGGGTAGAATTCTGCAGCTAAGTGCGTGAACCCCTGCAGCTGTGTGCGTCGGGTGAACAGAGTCTGTAACACTTGGAAGATACTAATAAAAGGAGTTATTCTAAAAAAAAATTGTACTTGTTCTATTAATGGGTTTGGATATGTTGTGTATGAATTTCCATTATTATACTTATATGATGTGCGACTGAATGTATTTACATTGAATAATTGAATGCAATCACGAATATCTGCTTACGTGGTGATAACTTTAAGTAATTGACAAGATAAGAAAATCACTTAGGATAATTGAGGAATCTGCATGGCACAATGCTATAGCAATGCAGAAGTATCTGAGCTATAGGTTAGAGCTGTGCGAAGGTCAATCGTGTACTTTCATGAAGGTATTGAAAGATGTCACAAAGAGTTTGTCTTACTATACCTAGAGTGAGATCATCTGCGCAAAGGTAGGGATAAGAGAGATCAAACATCACAACCATCTCAAGGGTGCAGAAACTTGGTTCCAGCATCCTCCCATACTGCTTCGAGTGAGACTTCAGTCTGCGCTCCACAGTCTGATGCTGAAAGGGACATTAGTGTAGGGATTTGTTTGGCTAAATAACTCTAAACCTGGGTTAGGCCCCCTCAAGCCAACAGGAGTAGTCATTCTTAATAAAAAAACAAAAGAACAAAATGTGTTGTATGTAGAAGGTCTCAAGCATAATCTACTCAATGTTAGCCAGATGTGTGACAACGACTATCATGTGACATTTTTATCTAAATACTATGAGATTCACAAAATAAAGATGGAAAACTGGTGGGAAAAGCAATTAGAACCCACAAAAATGTATATGTGTTGGACGATTCAAGGGTTAACTATTATTTAAGAAAAACAAGTGAAGCACGTTTGTGGCAGAAGAGGCTTGGCATATGAATTTTGACAGTTTGATAAAAGTAAGCAAGATGGGAGTAGTAAAAGGACTACCAAGATTGTTGAAGCCTGATAACATGATATGCAAGTCATGTCATATTGGAAAGAAAACTAGGACTCATTTCAAGTCGAAAGAATTGTCCTCATCCATACCTCTGGAGATCATTCACATAGACATTTGTGGCCCAATTAGAGAAAAAACCTCAAAAGGAGAGAGGTATTTCATGTTTCTCATTGATGATTTCACCAGGGCCACTTGGATTATCCTCTTAAAAGAAAAATCAGAAGCATTCAAGCATTTCAAGAAGTTCAAACCTCAAGTGCAAAATGAGAAAGACTTAAAGATAAAGTGCTTAAGATCAGAAATAGGAGGAGAGTACACCTCAAGAGAATTTGAGGAATTCTATGAACATCACGGTATCAAGAGGCAGTACTCAGTGGCTAGAACTCCTTAGCAAAATGGAGTAGTAGAGAGGAAGAACATATTAATCCAGGAAATGGCCAGAGCAATGTTGGATGAAGCAGAAGCGTCTCACAACTTCTAGGGAGAAGCAGACAAGGCAACACTATATCTGTCAAATAGAACTCAACTCAGGCCTAATTGTGATAAAACTCCATATTATCTATGGAAGGGAAGACCTGCATTAGTTAAAAACCTCAAGGTGTTTGGAAGCGAGTGCTTCAGTAAAAGGAATAAACAGAATCCTAGGAATTTTGATTCACGTGCTGATGAAGGGATATTGCTTGGGCACTCTATTCAAAGAAAAAGATATAAGTATTACAACAAGTAGTCAAGGAAGATTGAGGATTACATCGATGTAATAGTATATGAAGTAGGCTCACAACCTGAGTCCTCTAAAAGAAATATGAACTCATATGATGAAGAAAGTTTAGATATGAGGTCCACGAATTTGGATGAAACAGATTCAGACAGTGAAGGTGAGCAGGATGGCACAATTTCAAAGCCAAATATACCCTCTAGGTATGTACAAAAGGAACACCCTGAGAGTCAGATTCTTGGAGATCAAATACATGGTGTCCAAACCAGAAGGAAACTTGTTGGAAGTATAAGTTATGCGAATCTGGCTCTATTATCATAGATCGAACCCAAGAACCCCTGTCAAGCAAGTGAAGACAAGTTTTGGGTGAATCTATGAATGAATAACTTAACCAAATTGAAAGGAACTATATATGGGAGCTTGTTCTAAGGCCGAGAGAGAAGAATGTTATTGGAACCAAATGGGCTTTCAAGAACAAAATCAATGAACAAGGTCAAGTAATCAAGAACAAATCTCGATTGGTCTACAAAGTTTATCCCCAAATATAAGGGGTAGATTTCGAATAAACCTTTGCACCAGTAGCTTGACTAGAAGCAGTAAGGATCTTTCTTGCTCTTTATATCCATAAGAATATCAAGGCATATCATATGGATTTGAAGTCTACATTTCTCAATGGATATTTAGAAGAAGAAGTTTACATTGAGCATCCAGAAGGATTTCTACTCACCTTTGATAAAGGGAACATATGAAAATTGAAGAAGGCCTTGTATGGATTGAAACAGGTTTGCAGATCTTGATATGAAAGGCTGGATAGGTATCTTCAGAAACAAGGGCTTAAGAAAGGCACATTTGACAATAACCTTTATGTAAAATATGAAGGTGACCGTCTTCTAATAGTAGTTGTGTATGTGGATGATATAATATCTGACAATGATATGGAATAGTTGGGGCATCAATTTGCAAAATGTATGCAAACAGAGTTTGAAATGTCCATGATCAGAGAGTTTTCCTTCTTTCTAGGTTTGCAAATTACTCAATCTCCACAAAGAGTGTTTATATCCTAATCAAAATATGTCAAGGAAACCCTGAAGACGTTTGGAATGGAAGACTACAAACCTATTAGCATGCCCATGAATACAAGTTGCAAATTGTGCAAAGAAGGTTGGACATTTCTGGTAAATTAGACTGAATATAGGTCATTGATAGGAAGCTTACTGTATCGGATAGCTTCAAGGCTAGACATCATGTAAGTAGTGGGAATTGTGGCCAGGTTTCAAGCTTTTCCACAAGAGAGTCTTGTTTTTTATGTCAAGACGATTTTCAAATATCTTCAAGGTATAACAAAGTATGGACTATGGTATGCTAAGAGTGACAAATTCGAGTTGAAGGCCTACACGGATGTAGATTGGGACGGAAGTCTTGATGACAGGAAGAGTACTTCAAGTGTAGCTTTCTTCCTGGGTAAATTTTTGGTGTCGTGGGTCAGCAAGAAATAAGGCTCCATTTCTCTATCGACTATTGAAGCATAGTATATTGTTATCGCTACCTATTGTACGCAGATTTTGTGGATGAATAAAACCTTGAAATATATACATGTAGAGTTGTCTGATCCCATTTGAATAATGTGTGACAACACAATTTTCATCAACATCTCCAAAACTCCATTCATGCATTCAAAGACTAAGCATATTCCTATCAAGTACCATTTCTTAAGGGAACAGGTTGCAACCAACACTGTCAAACTTGAATATATACCCACTAAAGAGAAATTGGAAGATATCTTTACTAAGCCACTAGCAAGATAACTATTTGAATATCTCAGGTAGCAAATAGGATTTTTGACTCCTCCCTCCAAATGACAACATTTTGGAAGGTGGTGGCAGCTACTCAACATGTGGAACTCGTGGGAGAGTAGAATGAAAAGGTTCAGGGGGGAGTGTTCGATAAACACTCTTTGCCACTGATGTCAAAGGGGGAGAAGATTGGCATCAGAGTAGACCATGCCTTGCCTCAGGGGGAGCTTATGGTGTTGCCATCAATGCCAAAGGGGGGTATTGTTGGACATTTGATGATGTATGGGTGGTTGTGTTAGTGTTAGAATTGATGTCAACAAGGGCAGCTTGATGATTGATTCCAACCAAGATTATAGGGAGTTTAGGAGGAATCCCATGGTTGCTGTAGTTCTCTATAAAGAATCATCAAAGTAGCAGACTTACTAAAGAAGCCATAAAATGATCATCATGGCAGTTGTGAGTTCAGCTATCCAAAGAGTCAATGAATAGAGAAGTTTGCATTCATCTTCCAAGAAGTAGAAGGACTCATAGCCTACAGCAGACCCTACCCAATCCAAAGTTCTCTGGAAGAGTTTTCCTACGATATGTGAAAGTTCAGAAATGGATTCCTAGATCAAAAGATATGGTTTGCTAAAGTTTGGGGTTGTGAAGCCTTAGGAAGGAAGGAATATTGACATTTGAGAGGTTTAGGATATTGAAGCATCAACATATCGGTGATCTGGACACCAGTCATCAGGGATTAGAATGTTGGAGGTCAACATATCATTGCATCGAAATATCATAGCTTAGTGTATCAACACATTGGAATATTGGAGGACCATGACATCAAGGTATCGAGACCTCTCAATTGTGGTACACTAAGAAGTTTCGATAATATTAAAAGTGTCAAGTAATGCTAAACAAGATTAATAGAGGATTATGTTGCAAATCCATGGGTTGATGAGTGCTCTTCTCTCTCCTCCCAGTAGGACACATGACAACATGAGATTGCTTCCGATAAGCTACAGTGTTATCTGACGTCATCATGACTGTTTTCTTGAGGGTCTCATACCTAGGTTCAGAGTTAGATGCGCTAACAAAAAAAACCATTTATCACTGGCCCTTTTAGAAACGATCTACTTGCACAAAACATAGTCTCACTCGAGGCAATATTGGGGGATGCTGGAACCAAGTCTCCACATCCAGAAGGATTATGGAGTGTGGCTTTTTACTTAGTCTAACTCACCTACAACTCTATTACTGTGTTACACAATCTTACTTAACATTATACTGAATCTAATCTATTCATACAAAAAGACTACTTCGCAAATATAAAGCTCTATCTATTGTGCATAAATCAATGTAACTTAACTGTAATTAACTGTAACAACATTCGTATACTAATTTCGATCTTATCTTTTTCTACGCAACACAAAAGTAAACAATAATTGCATAAGGTAAGGTACAAAATGTAATTACATAGGTATGCCTTCAAAATCTTCTTTATTATCTTCAGATCTTCACAATTACAATCATTCTTACCATGCACACACAGTTGCAGGTGCCTGCGCACATAGCTGCAAGGGCTTTCACACACATCTGCAGATGTACCGAGGTCTTTGTGCATAGAGTTGCAGGAGCCTTCCCCTTTGTCCTAACACATAAATATATGATAATTACAAACTCAAAAAATCAAAACATATCCATCATCGAATTCATGACCTTTCACTTACTAAGACAACCCTTTACATATCTTTTTTTCTTACAATACCATGGTCCACAAACCATGGGTAGAGCTCAAAACATACAAATTGATCCCATCCTTTTACAAAATAAGGGGATTTGACCGACCCTAAAGCCCCTATGACTCCTAAAACACTGCACGAAGCACACCACTCCTCAAAATGCGAGCTCATTATGAAACTTTGACGTAAGGGGACCCTACCCAACAATGACGTAGCAATATGACAGGACACATGGCAGGCTCATTCAACGGTATTGGGTGCCATAGTGGGCCAAATCAAAGTTACACTTGTCATCACTATAAAGACGCCACATGTAGTGATGATATCATATCAAAGCTTGTCATATCAGAGGATTACAATATCGAAACTCTAGAACAGTTGGTTATTAAAAAGTTCTGATGGAGGGGGATTCCGATATTGGGTAGGCTCTTGGTCATGTAAATCCAAAGAGCCAAGGGCACATAGCAGTAGAAAAGGAAGATTGGCCTTGATAGAAACAAAGTGTGTTAGTACCTTAATTCTAAGTGGCAGGTCACAGCTATAGGTCCTATGGAGGATAAATGCTCAAGGAGCTTAACATCATAAGAGCTAAAGACAACAAGACTAAGAAGTATTGTAACACTTCACCACTGTGAAGTTACAACATGGAGTTACTCTGATAAGAAAGTACAAAGAGTTAAAGGATGTATGGGTAGGCAGTTGAGAAATTAAATGCAAACATAGAGGAGTTGGTAGTTGAAAGGGGTTAAACCTGTAGAAGACCATGTAACACAAAATCGAGGACAACATTTCTGGCAGAGGCTAATTCAAGAGAATGAAGGAAGCAATCGATTGCTTTGTTTGCACAAATGGTTGTTCTAGATGGGAATAGAGTTTGTGTTTTGTTAAAAGAGTTGTGGATTGATAAATGAAATTGGGGCTCTTGCAGGAGTGTGCAGGTCATATGAGAATTAATTTCTTAGCACATGAGCTCTATGTTGTCAAACTATGAAGAAATGCAAGGTTCATCTCTATTTTGGGTGTTGTGACAAGAAACTATCACAAGACGCAAGAGTGGTGAGTGAAGCCATGCCTGAGTACAGATTGGCAGCTAAAGGTCAGAGATGAGAGACTCCCTTGTGCAGAGTGCCTGAGTGGAACAAAACCATCATCGACAATGGATAAGGCTATGGAAGTGAGCATATGTGGGAGAAAGGGAAATGTTGTGAATGTGTGCATCGAAGTGAAGAGGCTGAAGTAGCTGAGAGGACATTGTTTAATACAGCGGCAAAAGCACCGTAAGGACTGTGTGAAGAATTAGAAGGGTAGTGTTGAAGTGCAGTCGATGTAGAGCCCTTAACAGTGAAGGCACAGAGCAGAGGAAGTGTTGCTATAAGAAGTGAGAGGAGATCTGTTGCAAGTGAGCACAGAAGACACTGTACAACAATCAAATCTGCGAACATCCATTGTTGGTATTTTACTTGTATAATTTCATGCCTCTATTTTCAGAAAATTGTATGAAATATTAGAACATAATAGAAAATTGTATGAAATATTAGAACATTGGCAAGAGAAGGTTGGTGCCTACACGAAAAGGTTGGTGCCTCTTGGCAAGTTGGTTCTTGTTAACCAAAGGGGGTTAGTGCCTCCTGTGAGTGGGTGCTCACAAATAAATAGATGTAATTAAGTGGGTGCTTAACTTACATCATAGACAAAAAACAAATTTGGTGATTTGGTGGTTTTTTCCCTCTAGGTTTCCACGTAAAAAACAGTGTGTGAAATGTATGTTGCTCATGTGATTGTTGTTTGAACATGTGGAGCTGAAATATCCTTGGTTCACTGATTTTTTGTATAAAAGAGTGTAAGCATAATTAAAAAAAAAATAAAGCTTCTTAATTACTGATTCACCCTCTCTCGGCCATTCCTTATTTCAACCGAAGATACACTCACTTCAAACAATTTTCATGGCTTTTTTAATAACATATTTTTCTCGATGGAAATATGGTTTGAAAAAACAAGATTTGTGCAACCTATTCATTCTGCATAGTGAGGACGCCTTCGATTCATTCGTCCAAGAGAACCTTAGCAAACACTATCCCTGAAACACAAATTGCACATGACATGACAAAATAAACAGGAGAAATAAAAAGATGGCTAATTCTAGCCACATGTATATTAATGTGAAGGTCCTTACTGTCTCCATCAAATTAATTCAAAGAAGATTGATCGAGATGGAATTCCATTGAAACATTGGGTAGGGCTTGGTACAGTTTGCATGAACGCACTCTGACATCAATTGAACCATCCAAAGAAGCAAGTTCACTTTGACTCTAACCCTAAGAATTAAAGAAATTCACACTGAAATCACCCCAGCAAACATTATTCTGGATTGAAACCTATGCATTGAAATCGAAAGGATAAATGCTCAATGCTAGATAAAATAAATAAGCAGGGAGTATGATAAATTTCTGGGCATTACATAAAAGTAAATTGAAAGGATACATCAACTGAAAATAAATCAATACCGAATTTCAAATATGCAGGGAGTGGGAATGGAATTCGACACTGGTATAATGCGATAACCTGTGTGCCGCTTCCTGCTACATGACAGTCCTCTGGAACAAACGCAGACCGTCGTGTCGTTTCAAATATATTATATTTAAATATTTATTAAACATTTTCTAGCAGAACACGAAGCGGGCATTGAAATCACAATCCTCAGATAGTCTCTTAGATGAAGAATATATCGACCATATTCACTCGACATTCAATCTCGACGGTCCATTTAAATAAAATAGCAAAATTCAACCCACCTACATCCACCCTACGTTGAAATGATATCACCTATCGGCGAATTAGTTTATTGGCAGAATGTAAATTGGTTTACTGTCAGTGTAATTATTTTATGTTTATGTGGTTTTAAAGTAAAAATTTATACAATTTTATTTTCTGAATCGTAATATTTTATTTTTTTAATTGTTTATAGTATTTTGAATGTATAAATAAATTTAGTTTCTGCAAAATAGAATTTAGATTAGGCAAGCTATATATTTCAAAACTGTAATTCCAATAATATTTTTGGATAAATTGAAGTAAAAAATATGACAATAGAAACTTAAAATGACTAAACAACATTTTAGTTTAATTTATTCATATTTACGCTAAAGGTACGTAGTCGCTTGTCCGGGCAAGGACCGGTAGGG
>APFE031637065.1:0-12794 GCA_000404065.3 Pinus taeda
ATGCTTACAATCAGAAATGGAAATAAACTAGCTAGGGCGATGGTAGCTATCTCTGAGAAGAGATGTGGGGGCTACATGCCTCTGAACTGACTTAAAATGAGGCTCGAAGGCCTATTTATTGTTGAGAAACAATGAAAAACCCTTAACATTCCAAAACCTAACCCTAGGAGATGAAACGCCAAACTGTGGGCCCCGTTTCGGGGTAAGTTGGTACATCAACTTCCCGGGGTCGTAACTTTAGCATATGATCTCCGTTTGACGCGTACAATAGCTCATTAGAAAGATCTATTCGAGCACTATCATTGTTGGAAAAAGAAACGTCCATGTTCCATGGACCCGTGTTGCCCCCGGATTCCCAAAAAACGTCGTTTAGGGCCTCAAAACGGCTCCGGAAGTTCAGGACCCGAAAAACTGCTAAAAATAGTAAGTTGTGCTACAATTAAGGAAACTGAAAATGCTGAGAAAGACAATGGTTGGGGTCCAGATGGGATAGGTGGGCGGCCACCAACATCCACCTGGATCAGAGGATTAACTAAGTAGGTATTAATTTCTATTGCTATATGAAAATCCTTATAACTAACTCATTAAGGCCTACTTAACTATCTTCCATAATAAACAAATGGCCAAAACTGAAGATGATAGATTGGGAATACTGATGCCATAGGATATTATACTTGTGGTGGGAGAGACGTGATGATGCTATGGTAATCATCCTCTCTCGAATGCTTAATAGCATAAGAAGTTGTGGATATAGTGCAATTAACAAGGTAAACGGTTAATAATTACTATCATGTCAAATGTTATGCAGAAATTGTAGTTTTCTACTATGTTTTTATCATAACATCTAATGTAAATATGGTTATGGAAGAAGGATTACCCTATTAGGTACTAACCATGAGTATATGTAATAAATATGGTCTCTTGGTAGGAAATGGTTAGTAGATGTTTTTTGAATGTGTTATGTATTAAGAGATGGTTATCTGGAGAATGTTGACTGAGAAATATTGTGGGCATTTTAAAAATTGATGTAATTGACATATATTATCATGGTATTAACATTATAGTTGGCTTCAATAGAGGAACATTGTTTTATTGTTGTATGATACATATATTCATGCATTGTCATGGATTGTTTAGTATAATGTTATCATAAGTCTGGTTAAGGGGTCATCAAGAATAAACTTGTTGTGGAAAGAATCATGCTAAAATCTACACATAATAATGAGGAATATGAATTTTCTATGTAAACACATGGGTGTACAATATTATAGCCTTATAACAATATTGTAGTTATCATTTGATTGATGAAAGATGTCAAGCTTCCATGGCATGAAAGAGTGTTGAGTTTAATGGATTGTTGGAATTACCTTGCAACTCATGATGAATTCTGGTATTGGTCTTGGTTCATTAAGAAATTTATATAGAAATCATTGTACAACAACCTTAAAGATGTGGCTACCCTAATGCCTATAAAAGGGGAGTAATCTGCAGAAGAAAAGAACATGATTTACAGAATGATCACCTTATTAAAGTATAGTGCAAAGTGTTTAAGTTGTTGAAACATAAAAAGGGAGATAGTAAATCACCCGAGATAAATGATTTAAGAATGAAGTATTCATCTAAAGATTATTAAACTATGAGTTAATAGTCTGCTTAAGATGAAAATATACATGAATACATACTATATTACTAATATTGTGTTATAACCACATGAAATTTGAAAATGATTTACACTTGACAAAACTTTCTCTGATTACAACAATGAACAATTCTCACACAAATTCCTTCTCAAATGAGCACCATTGTTTTAATTGCTAGAAAAAGATAAATGAATTTTGGCATAATACTAAAATGGTAGAAAATATGTGGACAAAGCTTTTGTCATGTAGGTGACACCATGGGAATGATATGATGGGTTGTAGCACAGATGGTACTATGTACAATAGTACATATGGTAGCCATATGACTACATATGTTACATGTTTGAAATATGATATGTATATCGGTGTGTATAATACACATTGTGTGTAGGTATGCATGAAGACATTGGGTATACATCTGGCAGCACAACTTATTGGGTGGTTGCACAGAAGAAAGAAAGTAAGAAGTGGTTCAAGGATAAGTAATCATGGTTACGTTGGCATACATATGATTACGAAGAATATATATGATGAACATATATGATAAATATATATATATTGTTATGTGAACTAATTTGTTAAGACATTGGAGACATATTGATGTGGAAAATATGCTAAGAGATGTGTTGTATGCAAAGAAACTGCAAGAAGCAGGTGTTCAACAAAGAACACAAAGGTTAGGAAGAATGTCAGAAGCGAACATGCATTCTTCAGATAAAATGAAAATGATCAATAGTTACTTTAGTAATATTAAATAATAGATTATGATATGTATCATATATTAGATTATTCTGCATCTATAAATTCTCAGACCTGATTTGGAAACAATGTTACAAGTAGCTATGAAAGGATAACACTCCTTGAGACCGATGTAACTATGGAAGAGGAGCACTTTTTGTGACCAATGTAGCTACGGAAGAGGAGCACTCCTTGTGACTGATGTACATCGGGAAAATTGCATTAGATGGTAGAGCCATGAGAGCTATTGATTCAGAAAGTAGCTACCTGTGAATGAGTACATGAAGTAGTGATACACCGAGGACAATGTAAAATTGAAGGGGGCAGTATGTAACATTGCTCACTTGTGTGTTAAATTATTGCAAACCTAAGATGAGTTAAATATAGGTGTGATATCCTCCCTTCTGTGCGAAATTATTTTAAACTTAAGTTGAGTTAAAGCTAGGTGTGATATCCTCCCTTGTGTGTTAAATTATTGTAAACCTAATCTAAGGAAAGCTAGGTGTGATACCCTATTTTGTGGGTTAAACTATTCTAAACCTAAGCTGAGGAAAGTTAGGTGATATGTAATATGAAAAGAAAATGTGTTATTAAATAAATTAATAAAATAAATCACTTAGAGGGTGGAGCACCAAGAGAGATGAGATTCTTACCAAATCCCATTGAGGAATGGGATAAAGATGAATCTTTCATGATAAAGCTGCTAAATGTGATTGTAGATAAGCTTGGATGGATTAGAGATCCATCAGATGGATGAGAAATAAAGATCCATCGAACATAAAATCTTTGTGGGAGATAAAGGCAAGATTTTATGAGGAAAAGCCTCACGGGAGATAAACACGAACTTTTCCAAAAGAAACCTAGGCAAACGGAAAAATCCATAAAAGAGGGATGCCGCTAATGTAAACTAAATCATGAAAGACAATATTAAATACCCAGTGTATGGATAAATTGAGGGCAGTTTATCCTTGGCAAGAAATTTGGCTTGGGGGGATCAAAGGTGATTCATGGTTGGGTAGTGGTGATCCTCCCTCCAAGTGATTGTTTTAGATGGATTCACATGTGTGGAATGTTTGTATGTCAGTCTCTTACTCTTCATGTGATTATTTTATTTGATTTAGTTTTGGATATGTTGCCTCATCTTAGATTATGTGTTAGTATGATGCTATGCATATTCATGTGATGGATTCCATTCTGATGCCCATGAATGAGTAGGATATCAAATGAATCTAATGGTGATCTTCATTATATTAGTGAAGGAACCTTTAATGTTATATAAAATTATAAAGCCTCTAGTTACCATGGAAAATAGGGGTAGATGCTATCGTTATGGTATAATTTAAGTAACATAATAGTATATGTTGGCTGGATTATCTATTGCACAGATACTCAATGAGGCTAGATTGCATTCTGTCTGTTGCTTAGAAGTTATCTTATTATGGAACTGAAGGAATATTAATATGCATATGGTTAACTAATTTAATAGATTTTATATAGTTTATGCATGCATATGGTAATTAGGCATGAGATATAGATGCATGCAGAACCATTAGGAGGTAAGTTCTATATAATCCAATAGACGATGATTTTGTTACCATGCATGTCACCGAAGGTTTGATGGCAGCATGTTATCGCTCCTTCTTCCCTTCCAACTGTAGTTATGTTATAGAAATCTTTTGATGAAGATGAGATAATGTTTATATGGTATAAAGCTCTTTCTTGAAGGTGATATAGCAGTCCGACTACGGGGAAGGAACATGGAACCTTAACTATGTCTAAGGAAATTTTAAATTTTTTAGGGGATTTGGGCTTATTTTCCGTATATGCTATGGAGGTTCGTTACATCATGTTTGAGTTGGGTTGAGTCATACAATCGTAATTAAGGAGTGTTGGAAATAGCAATTACTCCCACATGCAATACAATCTATATTAAGAGAGTGAGTTAACTTGTTTCTATATGAGTTAGTTTGAGTTTTGCCTTATATTTGAAAAGTTTAAATTTATTGTGTGTTTGCATGTTGAAGTGGGCTTTAGCTGAGTCATAAAGTATAAATACCACGTGATGGGTTTATTGCAGTGAAATAAATTTTTGTGTGATCAATAACAGAGCAACAACTAGTATTGTTTTTATGTGTCAAATTTATATGTTTCCTCCTCTTCCTTTCTAACAAATACTGGATTGGTTGCAATCCCTAAATATTGGATTTGTTGCAATCCCTCATTCTCGTTGAAAAACATTCATAACCACCACCCACCATTTTTATTTGATTTTATTCAAGTGTTGGCTTGATGGGGCCTGACCCAGGTTTGGATTTATTTAGCAAAACAAATCCCTATATTACTGGCCCTTTCGGCAACAGCCCGCAGAGTGCAGATTGAGGTCTCACCCGAAGCAGTATGGGGGGATCCTAGAACAAAGTTTCCTCGCCCTTGAGATGTCTAAGGGGTCAATTTAGTCCAACTGTGAATACCTTCACGTAGGTCACTTTGTGCACTTTCCTGACCTACGAGGCCTTCGTGATTTGTTATAATCGCCTTCACGCAACCCTAACCAGGGGCTGAGGTGCTTTCATACTGCTAAAGCAATGTTCTATGCTATTCCCCAAGTTACACCATAGATCTTACTTATCTTCTTATCACAATTAGTTATCTTCGCGTAAACATATACTTTATCTTATCTTCCATTTATCAACACCTTCATATAAGTTTGCGCATCATATAGACAATAGAAATGCAATTTATATCTGATACATTCAATGCACAAAACAGGGAAAGATACACAAAAACGTTGTAAAACTCTCTTTATTAATGCTTCAATCGGTTACAGACTCAACCTACCCTATGCACTCAGCTACAGGGGTCCACGCACTCAGCTGCGGACTACTAGGTCTCTGCGCACTCAGTTGTAAAGCCTTCTCCTACTCTACGACCCAAAGACACGACTCGACACTTCAACTAAGACTCAATTTTTCATCATTAAATCTAATTTCGGTTGTTTTCTTATTTACAACTTAGAGCCTCGCTCTATTTATACAATCCCATAGTCCACGAATCATTGGTAGATCTCTAAAGCTGACATTACATTACAAAAATGAGGGCAAACAACCCTATGACTCATTTACAATCTTCGCGATCCGTGCCCGCAAAATGCGGAATCTTTACATTGGATTTGGTCAAAATCTAAGCTTTAAACCCCAAAACATGCCTTGGGCGATCCCGCGCCCAACATCAAGTACGGACAAATTCTCAACATATGGCACGTTAATAGCTTGAAAACCGCATTTTAGAATCATTTATCCAACTTTTTTAATCTTTTTGTGTTTGTGCTATGGGAGATACAATTTTTAATGAGATTGACATATATATTTTTAATGAAATTGTTATTATTAATGGTTTAAATTGCAAAATTTTAATAATATGGATAAATTTAGCTATTCGGAAATATTGGACAGTCACACATGTTTCAATTGAAAATTCAAATCTACAATTCATTTAAATTTCTACCCTAACGGGGAGCAATTTAATAAAAAAATATAACAGATCATGGCTAAATGGCAAGTGAAGATAAGAAATTGCTTCCCCTAATAGAGGTACAACCCAAACCTTCGACACAGCTGAGGAGTCAGGCATGGCTTACGAGCAAGCCTCCTCGTTACCCATCATTGATTTTAGGGTCCGTACCGGCTTCATTTATGCCGAATTTTGTTGTAGGGATCATAACATATTTAGCATTTCAGCCAAATTCACATTCTAAAATTTAAAATAAGATATAATGATCATGCTCTCTTTATGTCATCTTTATTTGAATCGTAGTTTCTGAAATATTTCAAAAATTTAATAAACATCACATTGTAATATTTTGAAATATGCAAGCCAATTACAAGGCTTAAATATTTCAAAAATATAATAAACATTAAATTTATGTTATATTTTGAAATATGCAAACTAGTTACCAAGCTTAGGTGACACTTTCACGAGGAACCATCCAATGGTGCCCAATTCCCATAGCATTACCACTATCCTTTCATATTTTTGGTTCATCAGATATTTCCAGCTCCAAACAAATATTTCAGGTATCTCTATTACATTTCTTATTCGATCCATGGTTAGATGACATAACATATCAATGCAGAAAGGTCATAGACCGTTTTTAGTTTGTTATATTTACCGCACACCACTCAAGTAGTCGTGCAACGTTTTTCACAGAAATAATTTTAACATCACACGAAATAAAACAAATAATTGTGTAATCATTTTGTAACCATGAAACATTGTTTACCGTAATCGTTATTCTTATGCAATACAAATTTAACAGTTGTCCCCAAAAGAGTTAGTTGATGATATTTTTGTAATTACGAAGAACCTTATTGAAATCAAATGTCCTACTCATCTCCATTCAATCCTTTCTCAAAGAGCATCTACAAATTTTCAAGATCTCATATTCATTTCTATTCTAGTGTTTCTTCCTTATTTTTATCATATCAGATACCATCTAGTTCGTGCACAATTTGAAATGCTGTACACTTTCCTAATATAATTTAATGAGCTAAATGTAATGCAGATTCATACGCAGGACAAACAATATTAGAGAAAAATGCAATACAGATTCATATGCAGGACAAACAATATTAGAGTTTAGATAGTAGAAACCAACTTTGAAACCAAAAAATCAAGAATTAAACCGAACATTGCCTGATTAAAAGAAGAAAAAAATGTTGAGTGAGATGTGACAATCAAAGAAAAGAGTAGTTTCTGCTCTAAAAGGCCTATATTGTCAACCAAGCGTATCATTGAACCACCTGCATGGAAAATTTCCTTTTCAAAGTGAGTGTCTTCTGAATATGGGAAAGAGTGATCATATTTATATCACTATTTTTTATTTTTATGAAAAGTTATAAAAATATTTGTATTTAATTAGTTGATGTAAATAAAGTATTCTCCTTTTTAAAATGAAATATTGTTTATTTAAGTTTGGTTATTGGGAGAAATGTTGCTATCTTTTCAACTTGGGTTCAATTCTAGCATCGAGTTCAATTCCATCATCTTAGTCTTGGTAACTAAAACTTCTCAACTATTGAAACATCTATTTTTTAGAATGAAATATAAAGATATTTCTCAAAGGAAAAGAGAAATATATTTCCTTGGAAAGAAAAAATTACAATGTAAACATTTTGAAAGAAGGTCATACTGAAATCATGTTATGAGACATCTCATATGTTGTGTGTATCTATATAATGATAGAACCTGTTAGGATAAAAGTTTTTAAGTGAAAGAATCAATGAGTAAAATTCCAGTGGTTGTTTTTGAATACACATTGATATACTATTGCATGTGGATCTAATGTTCAAAACTTGAGGCCCATGTTGTTTTCCTTAAAATGTGTAGGAAGCTCCTTAGTGGGTTTGTATGACAAGTTCGACAACTTGGAGGCTGCACACAAGGTGTTTGATGGAATGTCTTAGGGCCGAGATGACGTATCATGGACTATTGTGATTCTAGTGCATTCACATGGATTTTATCAAGGAGATTGTAATTCTATATCTAGTGGTAGTGAAAGGAGGGCTAGTGAAAGAAGCAATGGGCATGGTGAGTTTGTTGTAAATTATTTGTAATGTATGGAGGTAGAATTAGGTGTTGCCGGATTGGGGCATGTTGGATTTCTAGATACCCTTGCTAAAAAAATTCAAATGACCTAGATAATTACTTGAAGAGTGGAATGTTAGAATAGAAATCATCATCGAAAAAGAGTTAATGAGAAAAATATGTTTTAGGACAATAATGGTTCTTTTTAGGTCCAATTTTTTCTGCGCATTGGTCCTGGTGTATTGAATGCTTTAAATAGGTTTCATATATTCCATTATAGTGTGCCAAAAGAATAAAGGTGTAGAGTAGTTTTTCTCTTACCTTTTTATTCATGTTAGAGATCTGCATCTTATATTAATATCTAGAGCATATCACAATTATGCTTAACCATAGCAAGCATGTCCTTTATAAATATTATTATAAATTAAAAAAATCTTATACATATTGTGGTATTTATTGAAAGGTAGTAATTCTCTAAAAACATTTTAAAAACCATGAAGAGATTTAGTAACATGAAGATCTAGTATGATTTTGTCAATTTATGTACGATAATACCTCCATGATTTCTAAGGTCAATACAAACACAGAGAGTGGAAGATACTGATAAAAACCAACAAGTTTGTTTTTCTTCATGAACATCAATTGTTTTCTCTATCTCTCAAATAATGCAAACAAATTCACAATGTCACAGATCTAGATCATAATCCCTAGTGCGTAGATCATGTGATAAGACGAATAATGTTACTTTTTCTATATCATAATATAAGAATCCCAATGGGGTTTCAAAAAATATATTATGAGTATTAACTTTTTAAATGATGTATGACATTTTTCTTGGGCTTGAATTAACATAGATGGAAATAGATGCAAAAAGAATTCTCAAATATTTTATATTTAAATCATCTTCACACTAATGTCAATGTTCCTAGAAAGAAGAATGGTACTGAAACAACCTTATAGATAAATATGCATAAAATTAGTGAAAGGAGTCTGAACATAGAAGGAATGTGATGATGCAGAAAATTGAATAAATAAAATTGTTGGCATTATGATGTATGTGTTGTACTTGATGGCAACCCACTTGTAGTAGAACAAATCACTTGTATATGGTAACTAGATGAATCTACATAAGAGATATCAGATGTGTCAGAATGCAATGCAGGACAGCTTCAAGGAATCAGAGTATACTAAGCAAACAACAAAGGATTACAGATTAGTCTTCAAAGAATGAAGAAAGAGAGGTATATGCAGGTTCACCATTGAAAAATCCGCGTATACACGTAGCTTAGTAGAACAAAAGGAGCGTATAACGTACACACACACTTTCATAGAAAGAAAAACACATATACCTTGGAAAACTAAGTTTTGGTCCAAAGTATTTGGTCCATGGTATTTTGATCTATGGTATTGGTCCATGGTATTTGGTGTGAGGTATTGACGCTAGGTATTTGATCCAAGGTATTGGTCCTAAGTGGTTTTGGTCCACGGTATTGAGAAATGACTAAAACTATAAAAGGAGGAGAAGATAATTAGGCCAAGGTACACAAGCATTGAATATCTCATGAAGTGTGAGATCTAGTATGCAAGTTATTGGGTTATGGTGCATTGCTGGATCTGAACCAAGGAGGAACCTTAGCAGTTGATGGAGGATAAGATCTAATGATGGATCGGGATCTTAAGGCGTAAAATGAACTATCATTATGTGTTTTTGCTCATGAATATTCTAGATCTGAATACTGACACATATATTATTCTGTAAATGATATGGTCTGGGTATAACTGAAGTCTGGTATCGCTGCAAAATTATGAATTAATATTTGCAGATGTATACGCTAGTTGGCTTTGAGGCAAGCACGTATACACGCAGGTCCGACACATTAAAGTAGCTTATACCTTATAATCTATGTTTTAGTTGTTTCTGTTTGTTGTTGCAGAGTTCAGGTTTCTAGTCTGGGTTTTGGTTACTGTATTCTGGTGACAGTATTCTGAATGGTCAGATTGATGGGTTATCAAAGTGATTGATTGATTCGGTTGTGGTTGGTTCAAAAGGTGATTGGTTGATGCAGATATATTATGATTGAATTACACTTATGATGTTGTTGATGGATCCAATCTGAAAATTTATGAAATGTGGTCCTTGGAAGAAAAAGAGAAGCCTTCTGTAGGTTGGCGCCTATGTACTAAGCAAACATAATTGCTAGTACAAGAGCTAGGGGGTTGTAGCTCCCTTCCAGTAGAATTTGGAGAAAAAGAGAAGGTTGTAGCCTTCTACAGGTAGAAGCCTGCATACTGGTATAAGACTGCATACTGGTATAAGACTGCACCAGTACAAAAATTGTAAATATAATTTTTTTATTATTAAAAGAAGACAGAGACGACAGTAGCAGGTGGTTTTCACCCACTTTGGATTTCCACCTTATATCTTGGTGTTCATGTGTGCTGCTTATGTGTGATGCTTTATTATGTTTTTACTGCATTGTCTAATGAATTCCTGATATACTAATTAAAGTTCAATACATGATAATTTGAGTAAATCAAAAGATCTCTTCATATACGCTGGTTGCATTAAGTACAGTTGCGTATACATGCTATTTCACTGAGCTAAAGTAGCGTATACAAATCAGTTTTGAAAATTAAATTATTGATCTGATAATACTGTTTCACCACCCCCTCTTAATATTATTTCCAACAATTGGTATTAGATCAGGTCCTTCAGAAGAAGCTTTATCACTTGAGGGAAGATCCATCATCATTAGTAATCAAGAAAGCGAGGGATCCATCAAACTGCCAATCTTTGATGGGACCAACATTGTTCATTGGAAGGTAAGAACCACAACCTATCTTCAATCACTTCGAACAGATGTCTGGGAAATCGTGGAAGGGGGATATACATTTCCATGAGCAATTCCTACAAATACGGTAGGTAAAAAGCAATATGAAACCAATGCCAAGAATGTCAATACATTATTGGGAAGTCTATCACAATCAGAGTTTGTCAAAGTTATGTAGCTCAAATCCACCAAAGAAATATGGGACAAAATCGTTCTAAGCTACGAAGGAGACTCTCAGGTAAAACGTGTTAAACTGCAAGCTCTCAGAATTCAATATGAAACTCTCAAGATGCACAATGATGAAAGTATAAGTAGTTACTTCTTACGTATAGATGAGGTTGTTAATTGCATGAATAATCTGGGTGAAGAGATAAAGGAAGTTACATTAGTTAAAAAAGTTTTAAGATCCTTTTCTGCTAAGTTTGAATCAAAAGTATCTGCCATAGAAGAAAAGTAGGATCTACAGACTATTAGTATGACACAGCTTCATGGAATCTTAAATGCCTTTGAGATGAGAAAAGGAGGTCCATCAGATATGAGAGAAGCCGAATTTAAGGCTTCAACAAAAGGAAAAGAAGAACTCAATGAATTAGGACATCTTTTAGAAGAAGAAGAGGAAGTAAAATTTTTCAAGAAGCTTCAATGGGGTTCCGGGAGATTCAAAGGTAAACTACTTTTCAAATGTTTTGCCTGTGGTAGAGTCGGTCATTATGCTACAAAATGTTTGCGTAAACATAAATATGATAAAGGGAAGGAATCTGCAAAATGAAATAGAAAACAAAGTGTAAGTAAAAAGAGCTACTATACTCATGAAGATCACGACGGTTTATGAAATAGTGTTGAAGATAAAAATAGTAATGACTATAGACTTCTGATGGCTTATGAAGATGATGATTTTTTGGATGCTTTAGATGAAGATGACCTTTATCAAGAAATCTCTAAACTCAAAATCTATTTAGAAGAAAATAATATGATTATAGATACCTTAACATACCAGCTTGTTGAAAGAAAAAAACACAATGAAAAACTAGAATGTGAAATTGTGGGTCTAAGAAAGGATCTTTAGAAAACAAAAGCTCTCAATCTTATATTTACTAAAGGATCAAAAACCTTAAATGAAATTATCAAAGTGTAGCATTCTCCTCTGATAAAGACAGGCCTTGGATATACTGAAGAAGCATCTCTAACACATAAGTCATCAACCTCCACTAAAAGCTATATTGATGCAACAAAGAGCAATGAACAGTTTGGCAATCGTCAGCAAAGGCATAAAGCAGATCACCAGGTAAATCAGGCTCAATTTACTTCAAGGATGAACAAAAGCCACAACCAACCTGAGGTAAATCATACTCAATTCTCTTCAAAGATGAATATCAATAGAAATTACAATCATTAGGTCAGTAGATTCGAAAATCGCAGGAACTTCTTTAATGGTCAATGTTTCTCATGTCATAATTTTGGACACAAAGCTGCCCAATGTGTTTCTTACAAAACCATCATGACTAGAGAAGTATGAAATCAAAGGAATGTGACAGGGATCAAGAAAAGTTCCCATAATAAGTTTTCTCTTCTTGAAAATGAAATAGAATGCTCAATCTATAATAACTTTGGCCATGAAGAATCTGAATGCAGGAGTAAATTTTAGCAAATATCTCAAAAAGAGCAAGCTCCACCAAATCCCAAAATATGGAGAAAGAAAGAACCGCAAACAGAAAGATGTGGTATAGCCTTTTATGCAGAAGGATAAGAAAACCAGTGGTACATCGACAGTGGATGCTCGAAACACATGACAGGTGACAAAGAAAAACTACACTCATATAATGTCTTAGAAAAGGAAAAGAGTGTCTCATTTGGAAACAAAACTCCTGCTATCATAACAGGTAAAGGCTCTGTTTTCTTGAAAGAAAAAGTTAAAGCTGGGAATGTTATGTATGTTGATGGCTTAAAGCATAACCTGTTGAGTGTGAGTCAAATGTGTGATCAAGGAAATGAAGTAGTGTTT
>APFE031637072.1:0-66591 GCA_000404065.3 Pinus taeda
TGACCATCATTTCCCCCCCTGTCAGATACAAGGTGAGATGATGGAGAAAACTCAATTGCAAGACTGTTCAATACTCTAGAACAAGTTCTGACATGTGTTTGGAATATCTTCTTGGCTGTTGATGCCCATTTCCAAGAAGTAATCCATCCAAGATGAATCTTTGTTCTTGCAGGGTGTTTGTTTCTGAATTATCTGTGTGAAGAATGACTGGTTTTATGACAATGCTTACATGGATGAAGATCAAAACAATGATCTTTCAAATGGCCAACTTAGTCACAGTGTTGGAATTTTACAATCTGTTGTTGTTGTTGTTGCTGTGGAAGAGAGGCAGAGTCTGGAGCAGCGGGAGTTGAACTGTCATGATGAGCAGGTGAACTGTCATGAATGAATCCAGCACTCTAAAACTGTATGGGCTTTGAGTAGTCTGGAATATGAAAGGGCAAGTCCTTGTCATATCCAAGACTAGTTCTATGCTTGTTGTGGACACGTTGTTCCCAAGGTCTGATGATGGGCTTGGGAAGTGCAAGCTGAACCTCTGCATCTGCATGTAACCTTGCTGCTTTATCTGAATGAACTGTAACATTATTGACTTTCTGCTGATGGGTGGTTGTCTGAATGTTCTGAACAAAAACAGGTTCAGAATGATGTCTATTTTGATGTAGCTCTTCTTACTGTAGCTATGATTCAAGCTGCAAAAAATCGATCTTTTCCTGTGCATTATGCAGGCAGCTCTGAATGTCACAGAGAGTGTCTTTGTTGATGTTGACTATGTTTTCGGCACTAGAATGTATTAGTGTGTTCAATAACTCTAATACTCCATAAAGTCTTCCCATTTTATCAGCAAATCAAACTCTGTTAAATACACTTATTTTAACCTTTTTTTTTTTTCAAAGATATTAGAAGTGGCTCCTCTTTCGATTTGCACCAAGTTTTGGCTGAATGGTAAAATCATACAACTTTTGGAATTAGATGATAACTTCTACATACTTTAATACTCCATTAGGCAGAATAATTTATCTTCAAAGCTATCTCAATCCAAACTCACAAGAAATATCAAAGATATATGTGAACAAATTATGGCATTTTCGCAATTATTGTCTTTCCTGTCAAAGGTACGACATGAAAACACTGTAACAACACCCACTAATAGATCATGCTCCTACACTGTACAAAATCAAAACACTGAAAATACATCCTTCCTTTTCAAGGAGCAAAATCAAAATGTTGGCACTGCAGTCAATACATTGCACCCCACTAACGTACAAAATATAAACGTGTAAACAATAGTCATCAATACATCTTGCCCCTCGTACGTACAAAATCAAACTGCTGAAACTGCAAGCACTGATATATCTTTTCCCTCCGCCTTCCCTTTGTACATGCATGCTCGCCTGCTCTCAGACTCGTCGCTCATTTCATTTCCCTGCCTGCTCAGCTCGCGCTGTAGTTCTCCAATGCTGAAGTGAGGTTCAAGGGTCGAGTCCTATTTCGTGGAGTGAGGTTCAAGGGTGGAGTCCTGTCCCGTTGAGAATTTTGTTGGTTTTGCCTTCAGGAAGATATCTGTAGAAAATAGTTCAACCCCGCGCTAGTGCGCCCCCTTTCGGAGGTCTCTGCGAGAATGAAGGGCGAGAAAATCCGCTAGATTGTGAGGCTGCGTCGCCTCGTGAAGAAATGGCGCACGTTTGTGCTGAGCCGCAGCACCCCCAGCTCGGTTGGGTGTGCCTATATTGTGGAGATGCCTCTGATGATTGTGAATGTTCAACTAAGGCTTCAATTCTCTTCACCGAACGTTCATCTTCATCAAGTTGGTAGGTTTCTAGTTCGCAACATAGTTGAACAAGCTGCCGTGCCTGATGTTCAGGAGGCATGTGTTAATGATGAATACATGCTTCCAAAGCTTTACACAAAGATGCAGTACTGCGTGTCCTGTGCCATTCACTCTCATGTTGTCTGCGTTCGATCTCGGAATGAACGCCGCGAACGTGAACCCCCACAGCGTTTTAGACACTGGGAGGAAGGTCCTAGGCCTGGGCAAGGTCCTCGCCCAGGGGTCACAAATCCACAGGCTTGTCCTCGGTAAAGGAATTATGCTTGTAGGCTTTCTGGCCTTTTTTTCACCTGGAAAGGCCTTATTGAGACTAATGTTAGCACAGGCGGGTTCAGGCCCCACGGTGGTATGCGAGGGCACGAGGATTGCGAGAGGGTGGTATGAGAAAACTGGAGAGTGATTCTGTCACACAGGGTGATGCCCGACAGGAGGGTGATGCTTGACCTTTAACTCAGTCGTAGAGAATCACACGAGCTTCAACACACAGAGAATATGCCACAACGATTTCGCCTAAATCCTTTTGATAAGCCAATTTAGTGCAGGTTTCACAACTCAAGATGTACGCATGGAGATCGTGCACAAGGAATTAAAAACTTTAAAAACTTTTCTCAGTGGAATTCCTCCTTAACAGTGAAAACGCTTCCAATGCCATTCTTGCGTCAAATTTAAGGAACAACGATGCAAGTTTTAGATAGATTTTCCTCAATGAGTTGATGGAACCATGGATTTAAATTATGGCCGCGAAGTGTGCTACCACATAGGGGCACAGATAAAGTCTGGCAGGCACTATGATAACAAATATTGTGAAAGAGAAACGTGGCAGTTTATCTAACCGGTGGACAGAAACGGTGAAAGAACTCTGACCGTTGTCCCTGTAATCGACGAGTTTACTAAAAGGCTTATGGATGATGTGAACGTAGGACTGGATTGTCTATGTTCGCAAAAGCGTGGGAGATGAATTGCATGAAGAGGCCAGGCCAAGAAGAGAGAAGCCGAGCTGTTTAGGTCACATTCTGAGCTGAATAAAATTGATAAATCGATGGTGGATATACCTGTTTTTGCTGTGAGAGGCGTAATACGATGTCAGAGGCGTAATACCATGTCAGGCTGGGTGGACTGGTCTATGCGCAAAGTTTAGAGAGTGGACAGAGGGATAGAGATCCCGACAGTGAGAATACTGCATGAAACCATGTCAGACCACCAGGAAGAGGCAGCGCTGGTGCACTCTGATACCATAATGCAAGTTTTAGATAGATTTTCCTCAGCCACAACTAATCATGGAAACTTAAGTAAAATCCTCCATATCAGATCTATTAACATAACAACGCATGTCGTTTCTTTTTTGAGAGCGCAGGTAAGGAATATGGCAGAGAATGAGAGCGCAGGTACAGTAGACAGAACACAGGTCCGTATAAAAGGAATATCGTAGACAAGGGTCCGAGATGTCAGTCAGCAGCGGATTTCAGGCAGAAATTTCTCAGGAGGTAGCGCATGCAGTGTCAGGAGCAGCGAATTATATGGAGGAGTAGACACCAGCAGCTGTATTAATAGGTTGTAGCTAAAATTTAGCTGAATAAATATTCATGAAGTTTATGGCAGAAATAAACTGCACAAAAAGGCCATAAAATAAATGGCTCAAAATTAATTATGCAGGGCAGGAATACGCCTGCTCTGATACCATGTTAAACACACATGGGCAACAGAGAAATATAAAAGATAAAATATGCAAGTCCAATTTTTATTAACAAGAGATATACATTTATAGTACATTATTGTGACCGTTGGGTTTCACATCCCAAGGTCTCTTGGACTACTTTGTTTGTTCAGCTTCCACACTAACCCATTCAGGATTAGGTGTCCAACAACATAAAGCTCAAGGTAGTTACAAACCAATATTAAGAGAAATTTTTCTATTGAGACCATCTCTAGCTTTTCTGTGGTTTTTGAAAACCAAAAGAGCATCAACTTATGAGTTCTCATCGTTTGAGGGTGCTTATACATATGCTAATACTTATCAATAAAAAAAAATATTTACAAACCATATTAGACGAGTGAGTTTTGAAGGACTAGTCTGGTCTTCAACATTCGCTAGATGATTTTTGTACATTTGGCTGCTCTTATCCATCAAGATTGGCATGGATCCGTTGTATCCATCAACAGTGATGCTTGGGTCTTGAATTTCTACTGAAATATGACTTTCCAGGTCATAATAGGAACCACTAGTGTACATTGGTTTGGGGGAGTTTAATGAAAAAAGAAGCAGTATCTCGAAGAGAGGGCCCCATGTTTGCTCATTTTGAATAGTGATTTCCAAAGGCAAAAGGAACAACGTTCATAGAAGTCTGTAGAATATTCGTGAAGAGGTGGAAGGGTGAATCAAGTAAGCCTGTGCGCATGAGAGCCTGAGAGCGCATGAGAGCTTGAGTGTGCATGAGAACCTGGGAGTGAGTGAGATCATATATTTTGATAAATAGAACCATGTCCACTACCATGTCATGGTAAGGGAGACCAACTGATTTGGTCATGAAAGACTAGTTTTCCTCTGGGGAAATAGGATCCTTAGTTGGCCGAATCGTTGGTCGTTTTGCCACTGATCCATAACACGTGGAAGAAATGGATTCTAGGTATGCTGCTAGATAGGAAGAGATATTTTTTGATAATTTGAGACAATATGAGATCCTTTGGAAGCGATTTACTTTTGATTTTGGATAGTATAGCCAGAGCGTCCCCAATTCTTGTTAGCTCCTAAATTTTTAGATGGACAACTCGTTTGAGACCTTGGTAGAGAGTATAGGCTTTTGCTACATTGTTTGTCTCCTTCCCTAATCCCCAAGTATATTTGAGTTCATTTTGTTTATCAGGGTGTGAAATTACACCCCCCTCGCCCTCCTTTCACTCCAACCGCCCTTGGATTTCCTTTGGAGGCACCATCAAAGAATATAATATGATGATTGTGTTGGGAATGCCATTTTGCAAATTCCTGTCCATTACTCCTTATCTTCCATCGATCTTTGGTTGAAGAAGGAACTTTTGAGAATGAAGAAATGTTGGAGTCAACCCAAGTTGTTTCTTGCACATCTAAATCACTGTCTTCCTCCTTTATTTTTTTTTCTTAAATGATCACTCCCATCAACTTGATGGACCTTGCAACAAATTTAACATGTATGCCCTGTTCATCCAAGAATATCATTTTATTCTTGCTAACCAAAGATTTCAACACCACTTTTTTTTCTTCTTCCAAATAGCGGATAGATTTTACATTAATAAAAATAGTTGGTTTTTGGGCCAAAACTTGTACCATAAGTCTTCATGTTCAAGGATTAAACTTCTTTTAGAAGCCCATACTATGGCTAGCCTATTCTCATGGCTATGTTTTCCTACTATTCCAAAAATTCCCTAACAAGAGCTTGTATCTACAGAACATCAATTAAATTTAGATAATGAAATTTATCTGGCAATGGAGGTCCATTCCTCAGCTGATGCATCCTATTGCTAAGTACATTATCCTCTTCCCGCTGAATCTACTCCATGAGATACTTTGACTTTTTTCTTCTCAGGTTTCGTGCTAGTCCCTACTTCCTCCTTAACATATTGGAAGCCACTGCTAGAGTTTCCTTTAAATTTGGTTAGCTTATTTCCAATAATTCCATTTGGGAGTGAACCTCTGCCTAAAACATCTCCAACTTGCTCTCAAGAATTCAAACTTGGTGTTCATTAACAATTGGAAGGTTTCCATCTCCTTTTCTTCCCCAATTCCTCTATGATTTAACGGTGTCAATAGTCCATAGAGTGATTCCAATAATTTAGTTAGGAGCTGGTTTAGATGAGCATGTTCCTCCCCGCGAGTTGATGTCCTGATCTACACCATGATGAAACTATATTGTTTCATGCTTCTGACCCCAGGGAATGATAACCACCTTTGTGTGTGAATGGAGTAACTTCCAAATGGAAAGGGTAGTCAAAGAAGAACTTCTACGAGCCATATATAACCTTGAATTCCCTTGTCCCTTCATCCTAAAGCATTGAATTGGAATGCTTCCAAATCCATCTTATAATCCTAATTGTTTGCTTGGATTAATGATCAAAGGATACAAAGGGGATGATACATTAAATCCAGATTATGCCAGATTGAATGCTTTTTCAAAGTTGAGGCACTTATCGCTTGTGTGATCACTTCCTTTCCTCAAAAAATTAAAATATAAGGCCACCTTTGCCTGCATGCAATTTCCACTCTACACTAGTTAAGAAGGAAAAGACAAGGGTTCGATTTAATTGATTTGCGTGGCTGGAAACTAAATGTTGGTTTCCCTTCCAACCTTGCGATCACCATATTACTAATCTTAATCCGCTTTTCCAGGTGGAATATAACTCCATTTATCTTCTTATTGCTAACTTGGTCCTCATTTCGAATATGGCATTTATATCCATATTTTTTAACCTGCATTTTTTGCAAATGATTCATGGAAGAGGGACATTCAATATTTGATAATATACTTCTAGGATCCCTTGCTCCATGGCCTTTATTTGCCAAGGATTTTGTTTTTTCATTCAAATTTATATAAACATGATAAAAATCAATTTGTTCAAATCTCAATATTTGTAGTGCAAGTACACAAGTATTATAGGCCCAAATCTCGTTTGTCCTTCAATAAAAAAAACATAGGGCTCCCGTACAAGGGATCATGGCCCTTTGGAAACCTAATACAAGACACGTTATACGAAAATATACAACTAGGGATTGAGTTCAATTCCCTTTGACCCTCAATCTACCCAACAAAATCAAAGACAAATCAATCAACCAACTTGTTGTTTGAAGCCCTTTTCTTCTAGCCTTTTCAGTTTTGATGTCCACAGAGAGTCAACTTCATTTGACCTCTGTCCTAGTAGTTCATTGCCTCCAAAAACTCACAGGGGTTAAGTCCTTCTAATAGCCCTGTACTGCTAGATGCTCTCAATCAATTTTCCCTTCAATTCACTGCATACATCAACCTTCAATCTCCTTACTATTAGAATGTTCTAACAACTTTCATTAACCGCCTCTCACATCTTTACTACTGTTCACCAAATTCACAAAGATCACTTGCTGCCAACATTCCAATAAAATAGTTCTCAACTTGCTGAGAAACCCTGAACCTGTCTCATATTATTTTCGGACCTTTTGTCCTAGACCTTGAGGTCTCTCGGCCTAGTCTAAAACCTCCCGCGGCTAGACATAATCACTTTAGATCTTCTGAGCTATACTTTGGCCTATTCTGGGCAATATACTGAGGCCTTTTGGCCCTTCAACTAGGGCTACAATCCTCTCTCTGATCCAAAACCAGACTTAAGGCTCCTTGTTGGACTTGTTCTCATCCAAATTACCAAACATAGCTTCCACCCAGTGCAAACTGACTTCTTCTCAACTTCTTCCTTCACATATCTATTCAAACTTCTCTTGGAAGTACTTGATGTTCTTTAGATGGCTAATCTTGCTCATTTGATGAGACTTGCACTTGAATGAATGACCTCTTATGGTCTATTCAAGATATAGGCTCTCTAATGTTGCCTTAGGAGCCCATTTTGTCCATCAAAAGTGTATTACGCAACAATTAGAACAAACAAATGATATCTTTGGGTTCAAAGCCCATGACTTTGGGTCCAAAACCCATTGGCTTGGGTGCTTTGCCACAACAAGGGTTTTCTCCTCAAATTTCAAACACCCAGGACTTGTGGGAGAACCTCCCAAACTACACGATTTTCAACACTCCCTCTTAGCAAGGGAGATATTTCCATTCCACTTAAGTAACTCGTTAGGAAAACAATCCCAATCTTTGACATCCATCACTGCAACATACCCAGTAGAATGAACGACACATTCTTAAGAAGTGTCCCTGCCACCAGAAGCCTCGCACTTCTTCTTCTCTTGATAGGCCTTCAAGCCATTCCAAAGTTTCTTCTTGTTGAAATTTGGTAGCTTAGGGATGAATTTCCTTATATAAAATCTCATTTCTGACAATTTTGGAGCGGCTTTCTAAAAATAGAAAGTCACGTCTAACATCTCAAGTAAGACTTTCCAAAAATAGTAAATCAGTTTGCATCTATTGGTAATCAATTATAGTTGAAGGAAAATCACTTAACTTATTATTAATCAATTCTAATAGTTCAATCTCGACTTAATCATCAATATTAATATTAATAATAATAATATTATCCTTTATGTTACTATGATATTATTATTAAAAGGAATAACAAGTCACCTTACCTTCATCACCTCAATCACTTCACATCTCTCTCCTTGGTGACTCTCTTTCTCTCCTACAATCTCTTTAATGCATATGATACACTCTCCTTAACTAAGGCATGCCTTCCTCTCTCAATGGCGTAAGTTACTTAGGCATGCGTATCTCTCCTTAATGGCATAAGTTACTAAGGCACGTGTTTCTCTCCTTAGTGATATGAGTTACACTCCCCTAAATGGCATATGTTACTCTTCCTCAAGGCATGCGTATTGCTCCTCCTTTATGAAAAGAATTCGTTGCCCCTCCTATATATGTGTCTCATGTCTTCTCAGCGGACTATTACAACTTGTGCATTGTGAAAGAAAAATTCGAACTTGAGAGAGAGAGTTGTAGAAAATTGGAGAAGATTGTGAGAGAGAGAGACTTGAAGAGTAAGAGCAGAACTTGGTGAGCCAAGGTTGATTCAATGCTTCAGTGTTTCAATGTTGATTCAGTTGAAGGGAACGCTGATTCAATGTTTTCATCCGCTGTTGCTACCAATGATCTTCATGCTACAACTTGTTTAGATTTGGGTGAACTTACTCATTCTCTTAATCTCTCATTGTACTTTGTATCTTTGCTGAACAATTGATATCTAATAGAAGAATCTTGTTGGGTTTTCTCCTTATGGGCTTTGCACTGGTCATTGGACCTAAATTTTTTGTGTCTCATTTTGTTCTTGGCTGTCTTCTATTGTGCATTTGTTTTATGTTCTATCTACAATTTCTTAACTGATAGTGCAACATAATGAAGTTTTTGGAATAAGTAATTGTTTAAGCTTAGAACATCAAAATTTCAACATGGCATCAAAGCTTTGGTGAAGACAAACCCAAGAAGGTAAAAACTATCACTCCTTCTGCAGAAATTTTACTTCAAAGAGACCTTCCTTGCTATTTTTACTTGATCAAGATGTTTTCTTCTTACTTCAAGAATGAAGAGAAGCTGAATGATGCTTCGAATTTTGGTCCATGGAAGACAAGTTTGGATATTACTCTTGAAGAACATGGTGTACTAGAATATGTGGAAGGCGAGGTAGCAAAACCAACAAAATATTTGAATGTTGCTATCAAGGCCAGATTCAAGAAGGGAGAATTCAATGCTAAGAATATCATCGTTGAATCTTTTGGAGACCATCTCATCAACTATGTCTCCAAGTTGAAGAAATTTAAGGAAATATATGGCAGACTGATTAAAATGTATCAAGTAAACAACTTGAGTCAAATCTTTTCTTTCAAGAATCAACTCAAGGACATTAAGATGAATAGAGGAGAGACCCTTCAAGCATATTTCATGAAGATATCAAAAATCAAGGATCATATGTCAACTGTTGGTGAAATTGTATTTGATAAAAAGCTGGTGCTAGTTACGCTTGGAGGTATTTCTCCAAGTTGGAAAACTTTTTAATACTACCATCAGCAATAGTAATAAGTTTCTCACATTTAATGAGCTCCTGGGAAAGTTCAATTAAGAATAGGCCAGAATGATTTCCAAAGGGAGATTTCCCAGACATGAAGAGGGAGAACCGATTGCCTTTGCTGTCCAAGGCAAGAATCAGAAAGGAAAAATAGTTCATCACTTTTTAAGAAAGCTTGCTCCTAGATCCAATAGTCTCTTTAAATTGAACAAGGACTTATCAAAAGTTCAATGCTACAATTTCCATAAGCATGGCCATTATGCCCGTGATTGTCCAGAAAATATAAGTGCACCAAGATCCAACCACAACAATTGTAGCAAAAATTTCAGATTTGATTTTAAAAGAGGAAGAGAAGCTCCTGCTGTTCATACAGAAAGCTACCATACTTCAAAGAGGTCAAGGAACCCAAGGTATGATAATAATGCAGTTGAAGTACAATCACAATACTTTCTAGTTTCTGCTCTTTTTATTTTGTCCCCTGCAAATTATTGTGACGGTTGGTTGATAGTGGTGCTTCAAGACACTTTACTGGTTATAAGGAAGTTTTTTTAAATCTGGTTGAGAGAGATGAATTTGAAAATCATTCTTGGAGATAACTCTACATATCCTATGGAGGGATCTGGTTCTGTTTCTTTTCATTTGGATCAAGGTAAAACTATATTTCTTCAAGAAGTTTCATATGTACCTGGTTTGAAAAAGAACTCAATTGGTCAATGAGATCTAGCATGAGAGATTTTTTCGCTCTGGGATTGAGATTTGAAGGTCTTTATAAAGTCAATGGAAGACCAATCCATGCACTGGTTCATGACAACAATCATGAATGTGAACTTTGGCACCGAAGGTTCGCTCATTTGCACTATAAAGCATTGCCTCATGTGAGAAATATGGTTTCTGGAATACCTGAGATTAGAGTGGATCATGATGGGGTTTGCCAATGGTGTGCAAGTGGAAAACATGTAAAGGGACCATTCCCTTAAAGCAAAAACAAAACTAGAAAGATAGTTCATCTTATACACTCTGATTTATGTGGACCTATGCCTATAACTTTTCATGGTGGCTACTTGTATTATATAATCTTTGTGGATGATTTTTCTCGCAAGACATGGATTTTCTTTTTGAAAAACAAAAGTCAAGCATTTAACATGTTCAAAGATTTCAAAGCTTTGGTAGAAAAACAAACTGGAAAGCATAAAAAAATCTTCAAATATGACAATGGAGGAGAGTTTACTTCAAATTATTTCATTGACTTCTGCAAAGAAGCTGGAATCAGGAAAGAGACCAATGTACCATACAACCTAGAACAAAATGGTTTAGCTGAAAGAAAGAACTTAACTATCATGGAAGCAATCAAAGCTATGTTGCATGATCAAAAGCTACCAAAATTTGTATGGGGAGAAGCTGCTAACACTGCTGTCTATGGCCAAATTTGATCTCCACACTGAGCCTTAAACAACAATACTCCTGAAGAAGTCTTCACTGGTGAAAAGGTTGAGGTTTGGCTCTTGAGGATTTTTGGTTGCCCTGTCTACTTTAATGTGCCAAAGGGAAAGAGCAACAAGTTGGAAGCTTCAAGTAAGAAAGATACACTCGTTGGTTATTGTGAAAATTCTAAATCTTACCAAATAAATGTACCTGGTCAAAGAACTATAGAGTTCAACAAAGATGTAACATTTGATGAAGATGCCAGTCTTGGAAAGGCAAGAGACACTCCTCTTCCTCCTGCTAATGTTGATAGACAAGATGGTGCCTTTGAAATTGAAGAAGATCTTGCGCTTGAGTTTGATCTTATTGATGAACCCATGGAGCCTATTACCGCTCAAACTAGCAGGGGACCTAAGGGGGATCCCTAAAGGGAAAATGCCACGCCAAGGGAAACAAATGGATACTTTGCCCACTATCACCTCAACTAAGGCTCCCTTCTATTTATAGACTTTCATCGATGGGAGGACCCGGTATGTGTGGAGTCACCGATGAGTCATCGATGAAGGATAAGTCAATGGATATGTGTGACCCAAATGAAACTTTTCTCGTAAGGGTTTGAAGGATGGAGCTTGCTTGCTTTCTAAGCAAGGTACTATGTATTATAGGGAAAGGAAGAGAGGGTTTGATGGTTAGGTTTATGGGATAAAACTTGTGAAGGAGTTCCCCAATCCATAAAATCCTTGTTAGAATTGGTATCCTAGATGGTTCTTGAAGAATGACCTTTCAAAGGAGCGAGACCATACTGGGCCAAGTGGACTTGGTCTAGGGTATGAGGAAAGTGTAGCAACTAATGATATTCTTACTCTAGATAAGGTGGGGGAAAGGATTAAAGAAAGAATTTCACTTGAAGATGTTGTTTTGACCCTATGAGGTACTAACCTTGGGGATGACGGAGTAAGTTTTGATCCCGGAGCTAGGGCTTGGCTTTTCTCCCAATTCCACCATCGAAATGGCTTCAAAATTGGATTAAATATCGGGGAAAGGCCAACGCAGGAGACCCTAGGAGATCAGGGTTTTTTGGTGGCTATTTTATCGGGAAATTGATGCCCTAGGTACCCCAACTTGGCTAGACCCAGAAGGAGGTGAAAGAATATGATTTTTAGTGAACACCCTTGGTAGATCAATGCCTTAATTTTTGGGTGAATGGAGTCTATGATAAATATGAGTAGGATTTCTTGGTTGCCAGTCAAGGAGGCCTCAAGATCACTTCGCTAACCTTTCTAGGTCAAGAAGAATCAACCTTGCAATTTTTATACTTCGATGTGCAAAAGGAATGGCTTATCAAGGTCAAATTCGTTAATAGAATTACCCCTAGAATATTTCGCTCATATTACATGGCCAATACATTGAGAGATGCTATAATAGAGACAAATTCTACAATTTCAAGCAGTAAATGTATGCAACAATTAACCCTAGAACAACGAAAATCCCAGTCCATCGTATATGACAAAAGTAAACAATAATAACATAAAAAAACATGTACTTGCATGTAACAGAGTATATCCAACCATTCATAATTGACAAGAGAGAAGCTCCAAGAGAAGATATACCAATATCCACACATCAAAATTTATCCATAAAGATCCAATTCATCCATTAAGAAAATGTGTGAAATTCTCAAGAGAGAGAAGAGATACAATCCAAAGTGATGATGAGAAAATGAGCTCATCTCACTTGTATTTACACACATTTTAAGAGTTTGAATTAGCCTCCTTAGCTTACATAAGCCCCAAAAATAAATAAATAATGTTCTAATAATTCAACTTTTGGTGACAAGCCCACCAAACTAGCTCATAAATGAAAAACTAAGCCTCTCAAGAGGTCAAATAATAATCTATGTATGTCTTAGGGCCCTCTAAGAGACCTAATGAGGACCATGGGTGCCACGATGAAGAATAGGACCCTGAAAAGTAGTGGACAAGGGGTTGGCCCCTTATAATAACCAATGGTGCTCCAAATGACATGTGGGGGCACACAAGTGTCCTCATGTGTCTCCAAACAAATCAAAGATGCCTGTAGATCGCTTGGAAGGGTTAGGATGATGGTGTAGGTGATGCCATATCATCGCGCAAGTCCTGGATCATCTGTAGGAGTATGGTGTAGATCTAGGGCCGACTGGGCATGATGGATCAGGTGCATCCTCCTCGTCCAATAAGTGAACCACGAGAAATCTCTAAATGACTGTGAGGATACATGAAGTGAAATCTGTTGCTTTGGAGGCTCATGGCTTTCGAAGCTCACCCTACATGTAGGACCTCGTATAGGGAAAACCCAATCAAAACTCTTCCTTTAGTAGTTTCAAGAAAACGATAAGACAATCCAAGACTATTTTGACCTAGAAATAGACTTCCTCCAATCACCAAGTCATCCCTTCCATATTCTCCAAGTGACGACTCCCAACAAAAACTCCTACCTAGAACTTTGACCTTCTATCTGCGGAATTTCGTCCCCCCAACAAAACTTTGACCTGCAGTAGATTTCATAATTTTGGCCCCAACAAATGCCTAGTAACTTCGCACGTGTGAGAGATAGATAGCCCAAAACTTAGAGATTTTATATATTTCCTAAAAACTTCGTCCTTTTCCTGCTACTTCACACTTTTTCCGCCTCTCTTGTTTGTATATCGAACTTGTTGAGTGAATGTCTCAAATGGATCGAACCGCCTCTCTCTATATAGCCTTCTTGTGGGTTGAATTGCCCTAACGTAGGTTGACTTCATAGGGACATGGACGACTTGGCGTGGAGGTGTCAAATGACCTATTTGACTAAAAAATAATTCTTTTGACATGATTCAAAAGCCCAAGAAGGGTCTAATAAAAACGGAAATGACTCTATTGACTCAATATAAAACCTAGAAGCCTACAATGGGGGCTTAGACTTAAAAATGATGACCCAAGCATGAAACCCATGATTTAATAAATCATTTTATTAATAATAATATTTCCTTTGAAAAATATATTACATTATACAATCATGAAGACTAAACCTAGTTACATTTTTCAACACTCCCTCTTAACTAGGGAGATATTCATAATTACATATATATACAAGTACATGGAAGATCTCAAAAAGCATGAACTGTGAAGAGTTTTAGCACACTTTGTGCTACAGACTAGATAGCTGACCAAATAATATATTCATGTGGGACTAAGATGGACTCAAGCATTCATCCAATCTAGGTACCATTGGAATTACTTGCTAACAATCAACCTAGGGATCTAGGTGCATATCCAAGGTCAGAGCTCCAAGACCAATGCCACACTCCCTCTTTGGGATCTAGACATCAACACAAAGGCAGACCATATGTCCTCCCAAGCATCAACCATTAGATGCTTCATCTCTTCCTATTAGCTATATGTAATATCGACCAATCCAAGTATGTTTCTAAAATACTCAAACTTCTTATTCAGAAGAGACTTCGTCAACACATCAACTACCTATTCATATGTCAAAATACACTTTAGCTTTACGACCCCATCTTGTACCAAGCTTCTAAGGTAGTGGCACTTGTTGTTGATATGCTTCGTCCTTGAATGAAATGTAGGGTCTTTAGACATCTTAATGCTGCTTTGATTATCACAAATTATTATTGTGGGATTAAGAGGCTTTCCAAACAAATATAACAAAAGTTTTCTTAACCAAACAACTTCTTTTCCTACTTTACATGCAACAACATATTCAACTTCGACACTACTTAACGCAAAAATATCTTGTTTTCTACCTATCCATGAAATCATTGTAGATCCCAAACTAAAACATCCATTAGTAATGCTTCTTCCATTAGTCTCACTTCCGCCCCAATCAGAATTTGTAAAGCCTGTCAACTTAACCTCCTTTCCATCATACTTTAGGCAATGATGTATATTGCCATGTAGATATCTCAAGATATGCTTAGGAACTATCCAATGGTCATGATGAGGCTCCAACTGAAATTGACTAAGAATATTTACAACAAAACATATATCGGGTCTTGTATTTACCAGGTACATTAGAGAACCCACCAAATTATGATAATTTGTGGGATCAACAAGACTAGAGTCATAAATCCTTAACTTCTTGAGATTAGTGATCATGGGAGTAGTCATAGGCTTGGAATCCATTATACCAAATTTTTACAATATCTCAATTATGTATTTCCCTTGACCCGTATATATATCTCTAGGTTTCTACTAGACTTCCAAACCAAAGTAATAGTGCATAAGTCCCAAATATTTCATTTCAAATTCAATTGCTAGCATCTTCTTGCATTCTTGTATTCTGCGCTCCACACTTGTAATAAACAAATCGTCCACATATAGTAGTATAATGACTCGTCCATTGTTCACCACTTTGATGTAGAGATTTGGATATGTAGAACTTTTGACAAACCCAATTGTTAAGAGATATGCATCCATCCTTGCATACCATGCCCTATGAGCTTGCTTCAAGCCATATAGGGCTTTCTTAAGTTTGAAACCATGCATGTCTTTGCTATTTATTTCAAAGCCTTCCAGTTGTTCAATGTATACTTCTTCATCAATGGTTGCGTTCAGAAATGCTATTTTTATGTCCATTTGATGAATATTCCATCCCATTGTAGCAACTAACAAAACCAAATATCTTATAGTAGTATATCTAGTATTAGTTGCAAAGGTTTCTTCATAATCTATACCTTCCTTTTGAGAGAAGCCCCTTGCAACGAATTTAGCTTTGTATTTGTCTATACTTCCATCAATAACATGTTTGATTTTATAGATCCATTTTGAGGTGACAACTGATTTGTCACTTGGCCTAGGAACGATTTACCAGACTCCATTTTTCATGATAGATTGATATTTTTCTTGCATCGCCTTCTTCCATTCTTCTTAATGATCAACTTCTTCAAATGTAGTTGGTTCAACTTCTATTAATTTTTTAATATATGTTGCATATCCTGAATATCTCTTTGGTATTTTTATTTCTCTAAAAGTTCCTTTAGTAGCTCCATGTCCTTTGGCATCTTCAAGAGTAGATTTTAACCAATTTGGCCTCTTCCTTGTTTCAGGTATGATCACATGTTGAATCAACTCACTTGTTCCTTCTTCTCCTTCTTCTTGGTGTGTAGTTGTCTTATCATGATGATTTTATTCTTCAAATAGTGGCATGTCTTCATCATCATAATCTATTGGAATATCCTTGGACATTTTGTAGGCATGATTCTCATCAAATATAACATTCCTGCTCACTTCAACTTGTCTTCCTTCCTTGATGTAGATTCTATATGCTTTTGAAGAAATATTGTAGCCAACAAAGACCCCTTTAATGCTTGTAGAATCTAATTTCTTTCGCTTGTCTTTCAAAACATGGATGTATGCGGGACACCCAAAGATTCAGAGATGGTCCACACATGGCTTCTTTTTGTGAATACTTCTTCAGGTGTCATATTCTCAAGGATTCTATGACGACTTCTATTTTGTATATATACTACTGCCATTGCTACTTCTCCCCATAGAAACTTTGGTAGATCTTGATCAAATATCATAGTTTGTATACATTCTGTAATTGTTTTATTTTTCTTTTCCGCAACTCCATTTTGTTCGGGAATGAGTTTCCTCTTAATACCCGCTTCTTTACAATATGCAATTAGTTCTATTGAAGTGTATTCCCCACCATTGTTGGATCTCAAAGTCTTTATCTTTCTTTCGGTTGAGGTTTCCACTTCAGATTTAAACTCCTTAAACTTTTCAAATACTTCGTCCTTTGTCTTGAGAAGGTAGAGCCATGTCTTTCTAGAGTGATCATAAATGAAGATCACATAATATAGATGGCCTCCAAGAGATTTGTTAGACATAGGCCCACACACATCAGAGTGAATGAGGTCTAATATTTCCTTAGACCTTGTATCACTGCTTGTAAAAGGATTCCTTGTATTCTTTCCCAAAGCACATCCCTTACATACTTCTTCACGATTTTCCTTCATGTTAGGGATGCCATTTACCATTTGATTGAGAGAGGGAATGATCTTGTAATGTATATGTCCATATCGTCTATGCCATAGTTCGATAGGATTTATTTCCATGAGAGCTAGGGCTTGAGGAGATGGTGTTGTAACTCTATATAGTCTTCCTTCACAAACTCCAATAACTTTCACCTTTTCATTGCTTGAATCTTTACCAGAAACCAAAACTCTACCATCTACAAAAGCAACCCTATCTCTTTTATCTTCTAAACAGGAAATTGAAAATAAATTCTTTTTCAAACTTGGAACATAGAGTATATTGTTGAGGTGTAACTTTGCTCCATTTTCCAGCTTCAATGATGTAGATCCAAGGCCCTTGACTGCATAATTGTTGTTTTCTCGTAGCTCCAATGCATGAGATGACACAAAATCCCTCTAATCACCAAGTCAACCCTTCCTTCTTTTCCAAGTGACAGCTCCCCAATAACGACTTCGACCTTCCAGCAACAAAATTTTAGTGCCCCAACAGAACTTCGACTTGCTGTAGATTTCAGAATTTCGGCCCCAAAAATGCCCCGTAACTTCGCATGTTTGAGAGATAGATAACCCAAAACATAGATTTTATATCTTTCCTAAAATTTTTTTCCTTCACCAGCTACTTCACACTTTTTCCGCCTCTCTTGTTTGTATATTGAACTTGTTGAGTGAATGCCTCAAATGGATCAAACTTCCTCTGTATATATAGCCTTCTTGTGGGTCGAATTTCCCTAATGTAGGCCGACTTCATAGGGACAGGGCCCACTTGGTGTGGAGGTGTCAAATGACCTATTTGACTAAAAAATAATTTTTTTTACATGATACAAAAGCCCATGAAGGGTCTAATAAAAATGACAATGACTATATTGACTCAATATAAAACCTATAAGCCTACAATGGAGGCTTTGACCTAAAAACAATGACCAAAGCATGAAACCCATGATTTAATAAGTCATTTTATTAATAATAAAATTTCTTTTGACAAATATATTACATTATACAATTATGAAGACTGAACCTAGTTACATTCTTCAACAGTGTCAAGGTGGGAAGATCAGTAGATATAGGGTGATAGGTGAATCTCCCCAATGATTCTTCTTCTTCATTAGATTACGACATCATTGTTCTAGAGAAAAGATGAATATAGATGAGCAGAGAAAGCAGATATCTTTGCTGCAAAAATAAATTCCTCCCTAACTGAGAGAGATAGAGTGTTGAAAATTGACAATCCAGGGTTGAATTTCCTTAAATAAAATCTCATTTCTAACAATTTTGGAGTGGCTTTCTAAAATTAGGAAGTCATGTCTAGCATCTCAAGTATGGCTTTTCAAAACTAGTAAATCACCTTGCATCTATCGATAATTAAGTATAATTGAAAGAAAGTCACTTAACTTATCATTAATCAATTCTAATAGTACGATCTTGACTTAATCATCAATAATATTAATATAATATTATTATTATTCTTCATGTTACTATGATATTATTATTAAAAAGAACTGCAAGTCACCCTACCATCATCACCTCAATCACTTCTCACCTCTCTCCTTGATGACTCACATGGCACTACATAACTCTTTCTTTCTCTTAATGATACATTAAAATTTCTCTTACATAGTCATTAAAGACATGTCATATTCCTCTTACACTCATTAAAGGCATGCCATAAAAGATTCCTCTTATGCTCTCTTTAATGCATATGTTACACTCTCCTTAACTAAGGCATGCATACCTCTCTTAATGGCATAAGTTACTAAGGTATGCATACCTCTCCTTAATGACATAAATTACTAACGTATACATTTCTCTCCTTAATGGCATGAGTTACACTCCTCTAAATGGCATATGTTACTCTTTCTCAAGGCATGTGTATTGCTTCTCCTTTATGATAAGGATTCATTTCCCCTTCTATATATGTTTCTCATGTCTTCTCACCCGACTACTACTTGTGCATCGTGAAAGAAGAATTCAAACTTGAGAGAGAGAGAGTTAGAGAGACTTGAAGAAGATTGTATGAGAGAGAAACTTGGAGAGTGAGAGAAGAACTTAGTGAACGAAGGTTGATTCAATGTTTGAGTGTTGATTTAGTTGAAGGGAAGGTTGATTCAATGTTTGCATCTGCTGCTGCTACCAATGATCTTCATGCCATAACTTGTTCAAATTTGGGTGAACTTACTCATTCTCTTAATCTCTCATTGTACTCTATATCTTTGCTGAACAATTGATATTTAATAGAAGAATTTGGTTGGGTTTTCCCTTGGTCATTGGACAAAAATTCTTTGTGTTTCATTTTGTTCTTTCCTATCTTCTATTGTGCATTTGGTTTATGTTCTATCTACAATTTATTAACTAATATTGTAGCAGAAAGAAGTTTTTGGAATAAGTAATTGTTTCAACATAAAACATCAGAATTTCAACACTTCTTGCCAACTGTAGAAGTCTCCTTTCTTCCCACTAACCATGCACTCTTGTTGGGTTTCATATTCTCCCTTTGAACCTGTAAACTCACACTCGAAGTCGACTCTCTCTGAGTTTTAAAAACCTTATTCTTCCCCTGCTCTATAGGTTTTCCCTTTAGCTTGTATAGAACACTCTCCCTAACTCTAATAACTTCTCCTATGGAGGTAGAGCCTTTGGGCTTGAGCATCACCTTTCCATCCCAAAACAATACTTCAAACCCCCTAGCCTCAATAAATGAGACAAACAACATGTTTCAATTGAGCTCCGGTACCCACAATACATCTTGGGATCGTAGCAACCCTCTTGAATGGCACCATACCTGACCATTTGAAAATATTCTGACACTTATTGCCAACCTCCACGTGTAATTTAGAGTCCCATTCGGCTAGAGTCTCAAATAATTTCTATGATCTTGTCATATGCTTTGATGCTCAATTATCAATGAACCATGCACCCTCATCAATGGTTCCCTTAGAGAAATGAGAGACTAGAGAAAAATCCTCTTCGACCTTCTTGTCAAGTCATCTTGCTCGGATGTAGATGTAGAAACCACTACAATCTTTCTTCTTCTCATTATCTCCATTATTTTGATGCAAACACTTACTTGCATAATGACCATGCTTGCTACATGTGAAACACTTCACCTTGCTCAAGTCCTTTGCTTTTCCATTCATCTTACTAGCAAGAGCCACGTTCTCTCCATCAGGCTTCTTCTTATGAAGACCCTTGTACCACAATTCCTCTTGGATGAAGTCATCCCATAACCCATTCCAATTTGACAACTTGTCTCAAGCAACTATTCCTTTGATAAATGACTTCCATTCCTCAGTGAAACCCTTCATTGTAGTCCTCACTAATTCAGATTCTGGAAGGTTATCACTAATGGAAACAAGCTCATTATGAACTTGAGAAACCCTCATGAGATATGGAGCCACATTCTCGCCATCCATCATCTTGGTGCTCTCGAGCTTTTCTATCAATACCATCAACCAGTTCTCATTCTTATTTTGGGACATGTCTTGAGGAGCCTTCCACAAATCATGTGCAATGTTCTTCCTAGTAAGATGAGGTATCAATTCATCCTTTACTCCATTTAGGATGACCATTTGTCCTACACATCCAACTCTTCAAACTCAACCAACTCTTTAGGAATTGTTGGCTTAACAATATTCTTGTTAACAAACTCCCATATCTTGTTCACCAACAAGACCAACTTGATCCTCTCTTTCCAAGGACTATAGTTGCATAGCCCATCCCACTCGTCCTCATACCTCATATTAGCAATCAATTTTGTCACGGTGTTAGTCCTTCAACAACAAATCAACTAAATTTCTCCTAGGTTGCTTCCATTGCACTCTCTGATTCAACTGTCCCTTCAAAGTAGCTCTGATACCATGTTGAATTTCGCGTACACCCTAGGTCTAGTTTATGGCTAGAGCACACAAACACACTAGTAGTGTTCAACCAAAACAACTTTTCACTGTAGAAGTATAATGACAGTGAAACAATAAAGTAGAAAATTATTATAGGCCCAAAAAATGTTATTATTTGTTCTTCAATAAAACAACCATAGGGATCCTGTACTAGGGATCAGGGCCCTTTAGAAACCTGATACAAGACACAACATGCAACAATATATATCTGGGGATTGGGGTCAATTCCCTTTGACCCTAAATTCACCCACAAAAGTCGAAGACCAATCAATCAACTTACTAGCTGGTTGAAACCCTTTTCTTCCAGCCCTTTCAATTCCGTTGTCCATAGAGAGTCAACTCCATTTGACCTCTTTCCTAGTAGTTCATTGCCTCCAAAAGGTCACAAGGATTAAGTTCTTCTAATAACCCTATATTACCAGCTGCTCTGAGTCAAATTGTCCTTCAATTCATTAGATACGTAGACCTTCATCCTCCTTTCTGTTAGACTATTCTAACAAACTTCTTGCATTGACCACCTCTCACAACTTTACTGCTATCCACCATAGTCACAAATATCACTTTCTGCCAGCATTCCAATAGGTGAAATAGTCCTCAACTTGCTGAGAAACCCTCGACTTGACTTAGAATATTTCTGGACCTTCTGTCCTAGACCTTGAGGTCTCTCGACCTAGTCTAAACCCTCCTATGGCTCGATAGAATCATTTCAGATCTTTTGTGTTATACTTTGCTCTGTTCTGGTCAATATCATGAGGCCTTTTTACCCTTCAACTAAGGCTATGACCATATTTCTGCTCCAAAACCATATTTAAGGCTCCTCGTTAGACTTGTGCTCCTCCAAACTACCAAACAAACCTTTCACACAAAGCAAACAAATTTCTTCTCAACGTCTTCCTTCATAGGTCGATTTAGACTTCTGTTGGAGGTACTCCGACTTCTTTAGATGGCTAGTCTTGCTCATTTGATGATATTTTTACTTCTATGAATGATCTCTCATGGTAGCTTCAATATATAGGCTCTCTAAGGTTGACTTAGGAGCCCCTTTTGTCCATCAAAGGTGTCTTCTGCAACAATTAGAATAAACAAATAATATCTTTGGGTTCTAAGCCTGTGACTTTGGGTCCAAAATCCACTGGCTTGGGTACTTTTGCTCACAAGGTAGGTTTTCTCCTCACAAGTTAAGCACCCATGACTTGTGGGAGTACCTCCCAAGATACACGATTTTCAACACATCACACCACTTTTATGGAAGGCTCCTAGAGTTTTTTCGTCTTATTTTTCACTTTGAAGGTGCCCGAGTATCTCAACATCCAACCTCCTAGTAGATCCTTGATCGATAGAGGCTTATTGATTTGAGGCCATATTCGACTGTAGAATAGACCCTAGAATTACATAGCAAGTGGGTAGTCTAAGAAGAGCTGGTCCATTGATTCTTGTTCATTTTTACATATTATGCACCTAGAGGGGCCCAATATTCCATGTTTAAGAAGTTTTTCTGAAGTAAGATTTTTCTTATGTGCTAAGACCAATAAAAGGAATTGATCTTGGGTAGAAAATCATTCTTCCATATTTTCCTCTAGATTTTAGTAGGTAGGGGATCCTATCAAGAGTAGATTTAAATATTTATATCCTTTTATGACTGAATAATGGGAGCTGCCCCATCCCCTATTATAGATTTCATTTGGAGAGGGAGGAGCACAACCAACTAATACGTTTTTCATGACGAGCCCTAACAAATCTGTTTGAGAGATGGGCCCAACGCAAAGAGGCCCAATTGTTGAAAATTGGTAACTTAGGGATGAATTTCTAAAAATAGAAAGTCTAAAGTCTAAAAATAGAAAATCTAAAATTAAAAAGTGTTGGGCCTCAAAATCGTCCCTATTTTCACTCCATTATCTTCACATTTTACCTTCATGTCACCTCCATTCCGCCTCCATGTCATTATGTTTACCTCATTATTGGGTCATAACTATGCTTTTCCAAAGTTTATTAATTCTTAACATTTTTAAGTGAATGAATTTATGGCTAAAACTTAGAAATTAATATGCTTATACTTATACCTAACAAATAGAATGAGTTTGTGACATGTGTAGGTACAAAGGAAGCTTCCAAGGCATCCTTATGTGGCACTCTATGCTCAAATTCGAATTTTTGAGAAGATCATGAACCTCATGGAGAAGATCTGACCCATGGAGGAGATCATGAGATTAGGGTTAGGTGTCACCATTGGTTGAGAATATGTGGGTCAAAAGGAGAGAATAGTGGGTTTACATTTATGAGGTTGTATCATAGTTTTTGTATAAATAGGAGTACCTCCTCCATTCCAAGGAGAGGACTCTTAGAGCATTGTATCCAACTTATGATGGAATAAAGCTTTGTTTTACATATATTTTCATTGTGTAGTTTTAGATATAAGTTTTACATATATTTCCATTATGTAGTTTTAGATAGAAGTTACTTTAATGTAGTATATGGAATAGCTTGTCACTTTGTTCTTAGGAGAATTGAGCTCTTCTAGAAGGAGCAAAGGAACATGTTAATTCATATTAGATCTTATTTTATTTAATTGCTTAGATGTTTGATGTTTGAGGATTTGATTGATGAATGAGTTTCAAATTAGAATCTTATCAGTACATGAGAGGATAACCAAGAGTCTCAGTTAGGCTCTCTCTCTCTACCTGATTTGTATGATAATTGGAATTCATCTTTTTGCTTTTATGTTTCAAGTTATTTCATTTAGTTTACGCTTATGGATGAATTTTAGTTTAGTCTAGATAAGTACAAGAGAGGACAATCAAGAGACTAAGTTAGTGTTTCTCTCTTTGAATCTAAACAACAATTAAAGTTCATCCTCTTGTTTGCATTTCAAGTTTCAAGTTTTATGATTTCTCTATGATACTGTAGGGAAGGACAACCAGGATCTCCTTAGTTAGGAGCCTCTTCCCTTGCATATTATATTGAATCGTAAATAATTTCACTAGACATAAAACTAGTTGCCTACTCCTGCATATATATTGCTGGCATCATCAAAAGCTTACGAGTTTCCCTGGTCGATAATTTAATGCAGCAATTTAAGCCCAATAAATTGCCCAACAAAAAGTCTCAAGATAGTAAATCACCTTGCATCAATTGGTAATCAAGTATTGTTGATGGAAAATCACTTCTGATCAACAATCAATCCCAATAGTTCAATTTCGACTTAATCATCAATATTATCATTGATATTAATATTATTATTCTTATGATACTTATATTATTATTAAAAAGAAATTCAAGTCACTAAATCATGAATCTCAATAATGCTCTCTTTCACTCATTAAAGCATGTCATAAAATATTCTCTTACACTCTCTTACACTCAATAAAAACATGTCATAAAAGATTCCTCTTATGCACTCTTTAATGCATATGCTACACTCTCTCTTAAAAGCATAAGTTACAAAGGCGCGCATACCTCCTTAATGGCATGAGTTACATTTCCTAAATGGGCACGAGTTACACTCCTCTTGGCATGCAAGTTACTCCTCCTTTATGGCATGAATTCGTTGTTCCTCCTATATATATGTGCCTCATTCTTTCTCCCCTCACTACTTATTTATTGTGAAAGAAAAATTCGAACTTGAGAGAAAGAGTTGGAGAGAGTTGAAGAAAATTGTGAGAGAGTGACTTGGAGAGTAAGAGCGGAATTTGATGAGCCAAGGTTGATTCAGTGCTTCAATGTTTCAGCTTTGATTCAATTGAAGGGAAGGCTGATTTAGTGTGTGCACTTGCTACTGCTACTAGTGATCTTCACGCTATAACTTGTTCAAATTTTGGTGAATTTACTCATTCTCTTGATTTCTCATTGTACTTCGTATCTCTGCCGAACAACTGATTTCTAATAGAAGAAGAATCTGGCTGGGTTTTCCCCTTGTGGATTTTTTCTTGGTCATTGGACCTAAATTTTTTGTGTCTCATTGTATTCTTGGTTGTCTTCTACTTTTCATTTGATTTATGTTTTATCTACAATCACTTATCTAATATTGCAGCATAAATAAGTTTTGTATTAAGTGATTGTTACAACATAGAACATAATAATTTCAACATGGTATCAGAGCTTTGGTGAAGACAATCTCAAAAAGACAAGTACTGTTCGAACAAATGTTTTGCTAAAATATCTCGTGCTGCCCACTTTATTTACAACCCATTTTCTGTTGAAATATCAAGTGTTGTCCACTCTATTTGTAGCCCATTTTTTGTTGAAATATCACTTGTTGCTCATTTTTTGCTGAAATTATATATATATATATATATATATATATAATATATATATATATATATATATATATATATATATTATATATATATATATATTATATTATTATTATTTATTTATTTATTTTTTTATTTTTTATTTTATTATTTATTATATTTATTTTTTTGTTTCTGCTGAAATATTTCATTTACTGCAAAAATATTTCTTGTTGTTCCTTTTTTATTTACTGCTGAAATATCACTGTTATATTTTCCTGTTGAAATTTTGCTACTGAAGTTTTGCTGCTAGTGTTCTTCCAAGATTTTAAGGAACCCAAAATATGATAATAATTTTGCAAATAGTAATTAAGGTGTTGCATGTGTTTGATAATTATGGTTATGCTATTTGTTGATGCATGTAAAAGTAAAGAATAGTTTTACTTTTGCTTATGCACGTGCAATAAAGTGTTGTCTTAAAAAAGAAGAAGATATAATGCATAGAAGGTTATGAAATAGTAACTGATAGAAATTGAATGTTGAAGATAGACTGATTTTAATTCTCTCACATTACATGAGAAATGACATAATCTTATGCGTTTTGGTAATTTTGATATTAGAGTTTACTGACAATAGTGGTTGCAGGTAAGGATCATGACTTTTGCAAAATATGAAATGATGGTTTTCTAAACTAATCTCTTTTGCAATGATTAAATATGGATATCATTGTAGACAATGAAGTCAATCTGTATATAATTATTTTTACATGCCTTCACTCTAAGATCAAGATTTTAATATTTTTATAAAATCAATGGAATACCAATCCATGCATGATTCATGATAAGTAATCAACAATGTAAACCGTGGCACTAAAACTTCACTCATCTTCACTATAAAACATTACCTCATGTGGGAAATATGGTTTCCAAGATGCTTGAGATTAGAGTGGATCATGATGGAGTTTGCCAAGTGGTGCTCAAGAAGATGCATTTCTTCTGCTGATGATATATGACTAATGGAATGTGGTAACTAATGGAGCTCAGATCAAGAGGGAGCTAACAACTTCCTTCAAATCCTCATTTAAAAAAAAGAAAGTATTTTAAGGTCATATGTTGTTTCTTTGTGTCACTGCTTTTGTTTAAGATTTATTTTTTAGACCATTGGTTATTCTTCCCGCACAAGTATATGAATGATTCTTTCAATAAATTATTGATGAGGATGCAATCAAGAAAATAAGACCTTGAAGATCAACAGGATGCAAATAGTGCAGGAAGAGTAAAATCTAAGAGGAAGTTGGTGCAAGATAATGAAGAAGCCACTCTCACATCTAGAAAAGAAAGAAATCCCTGCCTCATCACCAAATATACTTTCATTATGTTTATTTACTTTGCTAACTATTGCTCTTGCTCTTGTTTTGGGATCAATAGGCACATTTGATGAATGTGAGAACCAAGTCCTTTGTATCGAGATTGAGGAAGATGTTGAGCCATCCAATGACTTGACTGGACATGAAGTAGACAAGAGCTCAAGACTTGTGCAAATAAGTTGGAATGAGACATCAATACTGTATAACCCAGAACAAAATGGTGTGGCTAAGAGAAAGAATAGAACTATCACGGAAGCATTCAAAGCTATGTTGCATGATTAGAAACTATCAAAGTTTCTATGGAGAGAAGCTACTAACATTGATGTCTATGTTCAAAATAGCTCTCCTCACCATGCCCTAAACAACAAGAATCTAAAATAAGTCTTCTTTGGTGAAAAACCTGAGGTTGGGCACTTGAGAATCTTTGGCTATCTCGTCTACTTCCACGTGCCAAAAGAAAAGAAGAACAAGCTGGAATCTTCAAGTAAGAAAGGTACACTTGTTAGTCAATGTGAAGATTTTAAAGCTTACAAAATATATGTACATGGGCAAAGAAATATAAATTTTAGTAGGAATGTAACATTGGATGAAGGTGTAACTTTGGAAAGGCAAGAGACACTCCTCTTCCTTCTGTTAATGTTGATAGTCAAGATGATGCATTTGAGATACAAAAAATCGTGAGCCTAAAATTGATCCTATTGATGAACCCATGGATCCTTTGGATCCTCCATGTGATCCTTTTGCTAAAAGGATGCCTTTATGGCTTCATGACACTCTTCAGGATGTTGATAAACATGTTGCTCCTAGAGGTCAACCTTCAGAGAAAGCAAGAAGCCATGCCGGTTCTAAGGATATGTTGTAGCCATGAACAACATTATTCAAGATTAACCATGCACTGGAGAAATATGAATCCATCATTCATAATGATAAATGGTAAGTGGTTCCAAGACCCAAAGATAAACCTATTATGTCTTCTAAATGGTTGTATAAAATTAAACATAGTGCTGATAGCAATATTGAAAAATATAAAGCTAGATTTGTGGCCAGAGGGTTCTCTCAGAAAGAGGGAATAAACTAATTAAATATTTGCACTTGTTGCTCATTATACGACCATTCAATCTATTGTGGTTTTAGCTGCTAACCAAGGAAGGTCCCTTCACCAACTGGATGTAAAAATTGTTTTACTACATGGCTTTCTTAGGGAAGAAGTATTTGTGAAGCAACCACACAATTTTGAAGTACATGTCTGGAAAACTCATGTTTGTAGACTGAAGAAATCCCTCTATGGTTTGAAGCAAGCTCCAAGATCTTTGTATGCCCGCATTGACAGCTTCTTGATGAAGCTTTATTTAGTAGAAGTAATGTTGATCCAAATCTTTACTTTAAGACAATCCAATGTATGCCTTTGATTTGGTATATATGTTGATAATTTATTTCTGACCGACGGTGAACCGCTTATCCTCTAGTGTGAGAGGGAATTAGCCTCTAAATTTGAAATGATAGATCTTCATTTTATGCACTACTTTCTCGGTCTTGAAGTATGACATAAACCTGGTAAGATTTCCTTTCTCAAGGAAGATATGCTGTCAAGATACTAGAAAGATTTGGTATGGAAAAATGTAAATCCATGAATACTCAAATGGAGATGAACTTCAAGAAGCTGTGTGGTGAAGCTACAAGTCCTGATTTGGCAAATCTTTCTGAATGTCAACAACTGATTGAGGCACTGATGTTCTTAGTGAACACTAGACTAGACATCTATTTTTTGGTCAATACTCTAAGCCAATATATGACTAAACCATCTCATGCACATTGGATTGCTACAAAGCATGTGTTGAGATACCTGCATGGGACCATCAATCTTGGATTGAAATATACTGCTGGAGATGTAAGACTAGTTTGGTAATCTAATGCTGATTACGTTGGTAAATCTACTGACATGCTACTTCAGCTTAGGATTTTCGCTGATATCTTAGATGGGCAGAAAGAAAAAAAAAAAGAAAAATCTGTAGCCCTATGCATTACTGACACTAGGTATATTGTTGCTAGCATGGCTAGTTGTGAGGCAATATGGCTAAAGAATCTCTTTGGAGATTTGTTTGAACATGTTTTGTAAACAACAATAATTTACAACGACAATAAGAGTGAGATTTGACTTATAGAAAATCTCGTGTTTCATGACAAGTCCAAGCATAAACAACACTATATCTGGATATGATGTAGATAGGAGTGTAGAAATTTCTTGTAGATTCAAACTGCTAATTGTAATTTACTAAACCAATAGACTTGAATATACTCTACTCATCAGCGAAAACAATAAACGACCGATGAAATCATGAAGCATATAAGAGAAAGAATTCAATCAACACATTACACAATGATTTCCTAGTGAAAGCCATAGCTAAAAACCCCTACTATCTGTATATTGCATTAATAAGAAAATATGAGAAAATTACAATGCTTTGCTCAAGCCCGAGCAACCTTTTCACTATATCTATCTATCTCACTGCTTCCTAGACAAGCTCAAGCCAAAACTTAGCTAATTTATTGCTTGCACAAGTCCCTATTTCCTTGCACTATTCCTCAAATAATTAACCCCTATTTAATTGGGAAATTCCTCAATTATGAATTATGCAATCCTCATAGGCCTTCCTCTGATTGCATGCACTATCGATTTAGTTTAGATGAATTTACAATTGATAGTACATTGTCCTTGAACTCCAATCTCAACAGGGTCTTTCTCTAATTTGACATGCATGAGTTAATTATGAGTGAATCTTTAGTTTACTGGTTGATCACCGCAGACAACACCACACTGCACTTCAGGAAACACCCCATTGTACTTTAGGTAGAACCACATTCGACTACAGGAAACACTCCATTGTACTACATGCATCACCACACTGCACTTTAGGCAACACCCCACTATACTTCAGGCAATACCACACTGGATTGCAGGCAACACCCCATTGGACTACAAGAAACACACCATTGCTAGACTTCCCACTAATTCCTCCATTAGCTGGAACTATCTTAACTGACATTAACCCATTTATACTGAATTAATTAATTAATTACAACTCAAAATAAACTCAACTAGGGCTCCTATAATGGAGGAGACACTCTACATGACTCTAGTTAGACCCTCAACTCGAATTAATTGAGCCAGCTAAGTCAAATTAACTTAGTAACTAATACAAATTGTCATGAAATGTGGAATTAAAATTTTATTCCCAATTTAATTCAGGGACAAAATTAAATCATGATATTTCTTGATGCTATTTTCAACATTTCTTGTTGCAATTTTCAACACTCCCTCTCAACAAGAAAGGGATTCACATCTATCCCAATCTAGTACCTTTGGAATGTTCTGCACACAAATCTTGTCACTGTTACAATATCTGCAACCAAAAAGCATCCAAACAAAATATCTGCAACCAAAAAGCATCCAAACAAAATAAACTGAATGAACTGTGTCTCTAATTGTCTACTATGAAAAATTGTGTTGCTGCTGACTTTGCTACTGAGCCTCCTGCTCTGTTGTCAACACTGTTCTACACTTCTCAGTATCTAGCTGACATTGATCCTCCTGCTACTAAATACTATGGGCCCCCGTAGCAAGTTAATGATTCATGAGACAAATACACCTTAATGGACCCTACCAAATTTATGAAACTCTTGGGTTTATCGCTTCACATCGCCCCACCTCACACCTAGAGGTATGGCTACATGTGCTCCCTCTTCCCACTTGGTTCGAACTCTCTTCCTACTAGAGGTCTTTGACTGATCCTCTTCATCATCATCCTCGTGGTCATCATTATTAATTTGATGAGGCTTCCTCTTGAGAACTAAATCATGCTCCCTCTCAACCACGACATCTATAATGCTTGCCTTACTCCTCAAGGCTATGCATGCCTTTTCCTCTAATGTGTAGAGGCTCTCAACCATGACACCAAATTTCTTGAGTTGACATGAAGCAAGATGCTTGAGGTAGGCCTTCCCATCTCTGAAGACTACCTCATACCTATTGTCTTCAATAATCAATTTCTTCATTAGTTCAAGTTTCTTGGCTTCATTGTTATTTTTTAATAGCTCATTGAGGGTCTTCCACATAACAAAGGGAGTCTTTTTTCCATGTAGGACAACTTCGAATTTTTCTCTTCTATCATGATTTCAACTATGATACCATGCATAAATTCCTTTTCGATTCAAATTTCTAATTGTAATTTACTTAAACAATAGACTTGAATCTACTCTACCCATCAGTGGAAACAATAAACGATCGATGAAATCACGAAGCACATAAGAGAGAATTCAATCAACACATTATACAATGATTTCTTAGGGAAATACACTGCTAAAAACCCCTATTACATGTATATTGCATTAGTAAGAAAATATGAGAAGATTATAATCCTTTGCTCAAGCCTGAACAACCTCTGCACTATCTCTATCTATGTCACTGCTTCCTAGACATGCTCAAGCTAATACTTAGCCAATTTCTTTCTTGCCCAAGTCCGTATTTGCTTGCATTGTTCCTCAAGGAATTAACCCCTATTTAATTGGGAAATTCCTCAATTATGAATTGTACAATCCTCATAGGCCTTCCTCTGATTGCATGAACAATCGGTTTAATTTAGATGATTTTACAACTGATAGTACACTGTCGCTGAACTCCAATCTCAATTGGGTATTTCTTTGATCTAACATGCATGAGTCAATTATGAGTGAATCTTCAGTTTACTGGTTGATCACTGCAGGCAACATCACACTACACTTCAGGCAACACCCCACTGTACTTCAAGCAACACCACACTGCACTTCAGGCAACACCCCGCTGTACTACAAACAACACCACACTACATTTCAGACAGGACCCCATTGTACTTCAAGCAACACCACACTCCAATGCAGGTAGCACTCCACTGGATTTTGAAAACACCCGACTGCTAGACCTCCCACTAATTACTCCGTTAGTTGGAACTAGTTTAACTGACTTTAACTCAGTTAGACTGAATTAATTAATTAATTACAACTCAGAATAAACTCGACCAAACCTCCTATAATGTAGGAGACACTCTACATGAATCTAGATAGACCCTCAACTCAAATTCACTGAGATAACTAAGTCAAATTAACTTAGTTAACTAACTACAAGTTGTCATGAGATGTGGAATTACAATTTTATTCCCAATTTAATTCAAGGACAAAATTAATCAAGATCTTTCTTGATGTTATTTTCACATTTGTTGTGGCAATTTTCAACAAGGAGTAGTAAGACTCCATCATATAGCCATTGATGACCAGATCACTGACATTATTACCAAGCCTTTGTCGAAAGGGAAGTTCTTAGATTTCATAGAGTAGCGTGGAATAATGGATGTGACCCTTCCTAGAGAGGGTGGTCATGGATGATGAGTCCTGGTTGTGCGATATCTTTGTCATGTGTTGACAAGTGGATCCCCCCAAGCATCGATGAGCCTTGGATGTGTGAGATCCTTGTCATGTGTTGACAGGTGGATCCCCCCAAGCAGAGATGAGACTTGGTTGTGCGATATCCTTATCATATGTTGACAAGTGGACCCCCCCAAGCAATGATAAGCCTTGGATGTGTGAGATCCTTGTCATGTGTTGACAAGTGGATCCTCCTAAGCAGAGATGTGACTTGGTTGTGTGAGATCCTTATCTTGTGTTGACAAGTGGATCCCCCTAAGTAGTGATGATCCTTGGATGTGCGAGATCCTTATCATGTGTTAACAAGTGGACCCCCCCCCACCCAAGCAGAGATGTGACTTGGTTGTGTGATATCCTTGACAAGTGGGTTATCCCCCTAAGCAGAGATAAGACTTAGTTATGTGAGATCCTTGTCAAGTGGGTTATCCCCCCAAGTAAAGATGATACTTGGTTGTCTGAGATCCTTGTCATATGTTGGCAAGTGGAAATCCCCCCAAGTAAAGATGATACTTGGTTGTGCGAGATCCTTGTCATATGTTGGCAAGTGGAAATACCCCCAAGTGAATATAGGGTGATGGATAAATCTCCCCTATGATGATTCTTCATCATTAGAGTGAGACATTATTGTTCCAGATGATACATAACAAAGATGAATAGATATGAGCTGAGAAAGCAAATATCTTTATTTTAGAGATAAATTACTCCCTATCTAAGAGGGAGTGTTGAAAATTGGCAGCTCAGGAATGAATTTCTAAAAATAGAAAGTTTAAATATAGAATTTCCAAAAATAGAAAGTTTAAAAACATCATTTCTAAAAGTAGAATGTATAAAATTAGAAAGTCTCAAGATAGTAAATCACATTGCATCAATTGGTAATCAAGTATTGTTGATGGAAAATCCATTTTGATCATCAATCAATCCTAATATTTCAATCTCGACTTAATCATCAATATTATCATTAATATTATTATTATTCTTATGATACTATTGTATTATTATTAAAGAGAAATTCAAGTCATTTAATCATGGCTCTTAATAATGCTCTCTCACTCATTAAAGCACGTCATAAAATATTTTCTTACTTGCTCTTACATTCAATAAAAGCATGTTATAAAAGATTCCTCTTACACACTCTTTAATGCATATGTTACACTCTCTTAAAGGCATGTGTACCTACTTAATGGCATGAGTTACATTCCTAAATAGGCATGAGTTACACTTTTCTTGGCATGCAAGTTACTCCTCCTTTATGGTATGAATTCGTTGCTCCTCCTATATATATGTGCCTCATTCCTTCTCTCCCCACTACTTTTGCATTGTGAAAGGAATTCAATTTTGATAAAAAGTTGGAGAAAGTTGAAGAAGATTGTGAGAGAGACTTGGAGAGTAAGAGAAAAACTTGGTGAGCCAATGTTGATTCAATGCTTCAATGTTGATTCAATTTAAGGGAAGGTTGATTAAGTGTTTGCATATGCTAATACTACCAATGATCTTCATGCTACAACTTATTCAGATTTGGGTGAACTTATTCATTCTCTTGATATCTCATCATACTCTGTATCTTTGTTGAACATTTGATTTCTAATAGAAGAAGAATCTGGTTGAGTTTTCCCCTCGTGTGTTTTTCCTTGGTCATTGGACCTAAATTCTTTGTGTCACATTGTATTCTTGTATGTCTTCTATTTTGAATTTGATTTATGTTCTATCTACAATTGCTTATCTAATATTGCAGCATAAGGAAGTTTTGTAATAAGTGTTTGTTACAACATAAAACATCATAATTTCAACACCAATTGCTGATTTTAGACCAAATTGAGATGTCTCCTAATGTACTTATGTTATGCTCGCTGAGCCATTCCAGAAGGGGATGAAGAGTAGGATGAGAACCCAAGGGCAGGATTCCCATAATACTATAGCAGGCTAGGATGATTTGATTGCCATTCCCTGGTATCCAAGTTAATTTTTCTTTGATCATAGGGATTTTGAATTCCATGATTCTCTAAATGTGAGATTTATTCCTATTGGGAAGGGGGTGGAGAATGCACAAATGTCTATCCTTAACGAATTATCTTCAATGTATAGCCTACTTCCTTCAATCATTGTTTCTGGTTATGAGGCGCCACACCATCTTGACTTCCATGGCTATGTTCAGGGGGGTGGGATCCCTAATTCCAAGTCCATCTTTATTTTTAGGTAGACACAACATCTTCCAGTTGATGAGATGTAATTTTTTTGTTGTTTTCTTTTCCACCTTTCCATAAAAAAGTTGGATTTCCTGAGCCATTTGTTGCTTAATTGACTTGGGAGCAAGAAAAGATAAGAATTGATAAAGGGGGAGGATTTTGAGAACATCCTTTACAAGGATGACTCTTCCTATTGGATTTATCCATTGAGCTCCCCTTTTTTCAAATTTTGATTTGAATTTTTCAATGATGCTATTCCAAGAAGTGATGGGGAGCATATTCAAGCTAATTGGAATCCCCAAATATTTAAAATTGTTCCAAACATACCTGCCAGAAATGTCGAGGATGTGGAAAATTCTTCCTTGCAATCAAGTGTTAATATTCTAGTTGTATAATTGACTCTTTCCCTCATTAATTTTCCCTTAGACTATCACAAATTCATCTAGGAGAGATTTGAATCTTCTGGCTATTATGCAAGACACTCCCCCTAATAATATTGTGTCATCAACAAATTGAGAGCGGTTGATGCTTAGAATGCCTCACATGAAGTGAATTCGAGGGAGATTGCTGAGGGGGTGACCCTGTGTCAATCCATGAGAGGCTAGAAAAAAACCATTTGAGGATCTGTTAACCATTGATGCTATCCAAGGATAAGAGATACAAGCCTTTGATCCATTGCAAGAAAACAAGAGAAAATCCCATTTTGTTTAAGACTAATAAGAGGAAAGAATGTTTGACTCTATCGAAAGCATTGGTCACGTTGAGCTTAATCACCATCCCCTTATCTCTAGATTTGCTGGAGTGTATTTCTTCTTGGACAAGCACAATATTATCCATAATATGTCTTTGTCTTATAAAGCCTCCTTGGTTTTCATAAATGAGCTTAGGAAGAAAAGGTTGCAATATTTGAACCATAATTTTAGAAATAATTTTGTATGAGAAATTGGATAGAGAAATAGGGAAAAATCTCTTGAAAGAGGATGGGTTTACATCTTTGGGGATTAGAGATCAATAAGGATGAGTTGAGATCACCCCCAATTTGCCTCTATCTTTTCATAAATTAAATTTTATCACTTCCCAAAATTTTTGATAAAAGGGTCCAAAAAACCCATCATGACTCGGGGCCTTATCTGGTTCAAAGGACCAAATCACTTTGCTGATTTCTTCTTCCGAGATAATCGTCATCAAGTTCACATTCATCTTTCACATTACCATTTGAGGAATGTGCTTTGTGAATTTTTTTTCTCTCTGATTCATGAACTCTTACACTTTTGAATACAGGGAATGGAAGTGGGAAAGTGCCTCCTCTTTTATGTGATCAGGATCAATGATTATGGATCCTTTGATCCAAATCTTGTTTACTCTATTTTTACACTCTCTCATTTTTGCTTGATTGTGGAAATATTTGGTGTTTCTGTCTCCAACTTTGAGCCACAAACTCCTAGATTTTATTCTCTAGAATTCTTCTTCTTTTATTTTTATGTGCATTTCTTCATACATTCTTTTTCTTTGAGCATAATATCTTTGGTAATTGGTTGCTCTTCAATCTCTTGCATGACTGTAGATATATTAGCTTGAATATTGTGAGTTTTGTTTGATATGATTTTTGATCTCTCTCGAAGCCACTTATAGATTTCCTTTTTATAAACTTTATTTTTTATTCCTACATATAGATGGGGGAATCTGTCATCCATCAAACCAAGCTTTGATGACCATGCATTTGAAGTCTTCTTCCTTAGCCCAAAGAAGGCTGTATCTGAATCGGATGGGACCATGCTTTGGAAGCCAGTTTAGGTAAAGATTAATTGGACGATCAAGAAGAGACAAATAAGTGATGTAGAAGGAAATCACTACTTACCAAGAAATGATCCAACCTAGCAGTAATGTGACCTAGTCCCGAATGTTTGTTGCTCTATGTAAACTTTTATGTAGAGGGTTTGACATCAAATAGGTCTAGTTTAGAGATTAATCCTCCATTTTTTCTTGGAATTAATCACGAACTAAATATACTCCCTTTTTCTCCCATTGATGAATGGTTACAATGAAGTCCCCACCAAAGACGAGATTTGTGTTCTGAATGGAATCCTTTTTGCCAAGAATGGATTGCCAACACTCCATTTTAGCTTAGTAATTATTTGTCATGTCAATGTTGAAAATATTGCAAGTTTTTCCCATGGGTATATGTTTTAATTTGGTATTGATCCAATGAGGATTTTTTTCCTCATAGAGAAGATGAAATATGGTAGACGACCATAATAAGCTCACCCCATCCGAAGCCTCCCTTGATCCCGATGCTACCACACTGGTAGTTTTCCAAAATTTTCAACATTTGATAAGAGCTTACTTCTCTCCCAATTTAGTCTCTTGGAGAAGTAGAATGTGAGGATTATGAAGCCTTATTAGATTTTTTACTTGTTCTGTTTTCTCATTACCCATCCCTCTGTAATTCCAAGAGATTGTATTCATTATTTATTTCTTATTTTAGAGCCTTCCCCTAGGGAGGGATCTGTTATGGCATTCTTCTTTTGATTTTTGGACATCTTAAAGGTTGGGTTGTTTTTAACTTTTTGTGTCCCCTTTTCTATCTCCTTTTCTACTTGTTCTTAGCATATCTTCCTGCTCAATTTTCTTCTCGTTTTCCTTTTTGATTTAGTTTTGACTACTTCTCTTTCAATTTCAGCTTCTGATTTGTCTTCTATAGAGTTGATTTTTTTCGATAAATTCATTCCTTTTCTTAAAGGATTCATACTCATCTTCCTCTTCAGATGCCAATGGTTCTATGACAACTGGAGGGGTTGATGCATCTTCTAGATCATGGATTTCCACATTTCTTTCTGATGGTTTGGCTGGGGGAGATGTCTGAGTGTGATATTTTTCTAAGTGTGATTTGGGTCTTCATCATCCTACACTTTTTCCAGGGTCGCAAAGGGATTCTCAAAATTCATAAAGTTAGTTTTACCTCACTCCAATGGTGGAGGTTTAACTATTTGCCTACAATGGGTAGTATGAGGACTACGATCTTCCGTTCCTCCTTGAGTAATAGCCCGTCTAGGAGGACCTCATTTTTTCCTTTGAATATGCCATTAGCCTTCATCAACTTGGGGAAAAGAAAATTTATTCTCTCTTGGGGAAACCTTTGGAAAAGTGCCCATATGGATGGAAATATTGACATTTAAAGTGGAGATGATTGTAATCCACAGGTTGCAGGATTAACCACCCATCCAAAGTGAGTTGGATTTCTTATGGAATACTTTTTTCCAAATCCACTTCCACACATATTTTGGCACATGCGTACATGAAGTCTTTGACATCATATTTGTCAATGTATTTCCCCAAAGAGTTTCCTATATTCCTCAGGGTTTCCTCATCTTATCAATGAAGTGGGAGGTGGGGTAGTTTAACCCAGACAGGGACAACAGAAGGAACATCATTTTCTGGATTGAAGTCTAGGGTCCATCTATCTATATACAATCCCTGAGCTACCATGAAGTATGTCCCATTTCTAAAGATGAGACCTTGTCTTCCTTAAGCTCAAAGATAAAAGTGTAGAAACCTTTGCACTTTCTATTTTCCCTTTCACCAGAGGGGTCCAATTTCTTTCATCCCATTGCTTGAGGCTTTTGGGAGATGAACATATACCCATAAATTGGCCTACCAGGCCTCTTTCATCCAGATCAATGGCTATGGATCTAGATTTAACTGGGTTTACCTTAAAATTGGGGGCACTCCTACTTCTTCATAAACGGATCCAACTTAGCTTTGTATCAGTTTGTTGACGAAAACAAATTTAGGGGAGGGGGTGTACAATGGAGAATGAGTTGGAAGAGGGAGAGGGGACGAGAGGTTGAGCCCCCCACAACTGTAGCTGACATGAAAACTCTAGTGCAACATCTACAATGATCTTGTTAGCACAAATCCAGATCCAAATCAGATTTAGTTTTTTGTTCCCCCTTCTTCACTTAGCTACCACTTGCTCGGCATTGCAAATCAAAATTTTACTGGTTGATCATTGGTTGAACACATCTGCTATTCATTGGGTGGTCAACCCTAACTCATTGTGGTTTGTTGATGATTCATATTGTTGTTGCAGATCCTTTATATTATTCGTGCATTACATAGATGTATACCTATTATTAGATAAATGGATGAATGTACACTGCGGTTTTATAATCCTTTTTGATTTATTGAAAACCCTAGTAAAAAATAAAACCCTAAGTGAAAAAATCCCCTTGGGATATTACAGTGGTATTAGAGTTGGCTCTCTTACTATCCTTGATCTGATAATTACCCTATGAGTGACATCAGTTAAAGATTTATTAAACAAAGGTATTACAGATTCATGTGCTGGTGTGTGTGTTATGTGTTATTGAAGCAACAAATCGATTAGATTGCCAATACACAGACAATAAAGTGGAAAGACTATAGAGAAATAAAGTAAGAAAACACAAAGACACAAGAGTTTTAATAAGGAGTTCACCCTATTCTCCAGGGCTATATCTCCGGTCCAAATTTCAGTGGTGGCCTTATTTTATTGTGTCTTTAAGCAGAGAATTACAATACAGGGACTCAATGTGAGTTCTTCTAAAGCAGGTTTGCTTGGCAGGGTGGTTCTTGGATTCCTCAAGCCACTGGAGTACATAGACTCTTCTTCTTCCTACCAGCTCCGTGACCTTCTGGTCTACAATGGAAAGAGCCTAATGTGGTGCTTAGTCCAGACAGATTCCTTTATGGGATGGATTGAATCTCTCAAGATCTCTAGTGCTCGATGCTGCCTCTGGTCAGCTCGGTCCTCTGTCCTCTTTCTTCTTTACTGTCTTCTTCTCTGGGTATTCCATCCTCCTCTAGGGATTTTGGTCTCTCTCTCTTCTTCTTCGCCTCTTCGAACTTGACTGTGTATTTTCTTTGCTGTTCATGGCTTTGAAGCCATTCGAAATCATGCCTGTTCGGTTCCTCTTCTGCCTTTTTCGATTCACCTTCTGAAGCTACACTTGGAGTTCCCTATTCGGTGTTAGCATGAATGCTCAAGGAGTGTCCACTTGTCCTCCTCTAAACAATGCCATCCTGCTCATTAGTTCATTTCTTCAGTTGCGTCGTGGATGAAGTCTTTCCTCCACCGTGGCAGTCAAACGGATTCCAAATCTTTACAAACCACGACATATTCCTTCGTTGATTTCGCTTCCTCTCGTTGGGCTTGCTCTCAGCCATCCGATCTGGGTCCTCCAGATCTGACGACATACGCACGTCTCGCGCGGTTGACTTGCTCGAACGATAACACGCGATCAACGACGGTTTTCTCTCACCTCCGCTTGCCACACGCCGATCGATGTATGGGATCGCTCTGCTTTCTCCAAAATCATTTACTATTTGAGGGCGCCCCGATCAATACTGCTGGTTTCCAGAGCGCAGGTCCCACCTTTTTACGTTTAACACTTTTTTCCTTTTCCGCCTGTGGTTCTCCAGTTCGCCATGCGTCTGTGTGCTGGGGCTTCCCCCATTTTGGTCCTGTTTGCCCAGCGATGCGCGATATCGCGCATCAAAATCCACCTCTTTTTCCTGATTCGAGGCTCCCAGGGGCTACTTTGACTTCCTGCGTAGTATCCATGGGCCTCGGTTAGTGCGCTTTGACCGAGGTCCTCGTCGTTCCATGCTGGCTGTCATTGCCACTGGTTCAGGGGTGTTTTTGATCACTGTTCTAAATTCTTAGAGATTTTTCCCGACCTGATACAATCATGGTTCTTTGACAGTCTTTTATGGATCCAATTCAGATCACGACCGTCCCATTGAAAAAGATTTTGTACCACCAAAAGTTGGTTTTCTTTCAAGCATCAACTAAGTGAGGATACTGCTGTCTCACTTGTCCAATCTCAATCCACTTTGCACTGCTTGGCTTCGAACCTTTAAGTCCAATTCTGAGGTACTCAACATCTCCTCTGCATGTCGTCCTCACCTTCCTGTCCAAGACTGTGTCTTCCTACAACTCATTAAGATATTTAGATAGCAGGTCATCAATAGAAGGAAATTGACTTTGCTCTTCAAGATCCTTAATCATTGAAGGTTCAAACAATCTCGAGCAGTTTGCATTTATGACTGAGTAGATGTGCATGTAAGCTAGTAGATCAAGGCGAAAAGCATTTTCACCAATCTTCTCAAGTATCCTAAAAGGTCCATACCTGATAGGCTTTAGCTTTTTACCTTCACCTTGCATCCTGTCCTTGCTAATATACAGCCAGACTTGGTCTCCAACTTGAAAAGTATGCTCCATCTAATGCTTGTCATGCCTAGCCTTGTATTTGGCTTGGCTCTTTTCCAGCTGTTCATGTACTACCTAGTGGATCTCCTGGCTTTGTTCAATGAACCTAGTTGCCTTTTCCACATCACTGTGTCCATCAACCATGGTATCTTTACCGAAGACAAAATCCAAATGAGACCTTGGTATGAAACCAAAACAGGTCTCAAAAGGAGATCTCTGTGTAGAATAGTGTTTGGCTCTATTGTAAGCATGCTGCACATAACACAAATGCTTCATCCCAAAGCTTAGGATGTTTGCTGCAATATCCTCTAAGTAACTGGATCACTGTCCTATTAACTACTTCTGTCTGGCCATCAGTTTGTGGATGAAAATCTGTGCTTTTATTTAGTTGGGTGTCCATCAGTTCCCACAGACTTGACCAAAACTTCCCCACAAATCGGGTGTCTCGATCAGATATAATAGAAGTGCGTAATCCAAAATGAACCCATACATGTTCAAAGAATAATTTTGCAGTTTGTTCAGTTGTAATCTGTTTATTACAAGGTATCAAAATACACATTTTGCTAAACCTATCCACAACCACATATAGATAATCATGACCTTTCCTAGATTTAGGCAGCCCTCCAACAAAATCCATGGAAACACTTTCCCAAGGGTGAGAAGGAATTGGTAAAGGAGTGTACAAGCCTAGTTTTCTATTGCTGGGCTTGCTTTTAGCACACATAGCACACCCTCTTACATATCTAGAAACTGTCTCATTCATTTTCGGCCAATAACAAAATCTTTGTAGCTGTGCAACTCTTTTACTTACCCCAAAGTGACCAGATATCAGAGAAGTGTGTGCCTCTCTGATTATCTTTACTCTCTCTGTTTGTGGAATGCATAGTTTCCCACAATGATATAAGAGTCGGTCCTTCACATGATAATCCAATTCTTCTACCTTTTTTCCTTGACTCAAAGTTGCATATACATCTTTAAAGTCCATATCCTGAGCATATATTTTTCTATGTAGCTTTCGTGTAGCACATAATTATGCCTAAGTATGGTAGATGCATTTATAATGGGTCTAGATAACATGTCTAAATTTTTTTTGTGTATGCCCTTTTTATATCTGATGACTAGATGAAACTGTTGTAGAAAAACCATCCATTTGTAATGCCTTGATTGCTGCAACTTAGTTTGGGAGTGTAGGTATTGAAGTAGTTGATGATCAGTATGTATTACTGTCTCTTTTCCCATTAAGTAATGTTTCCAATTTTTCACACTCTGAACTAATGCATACAATTCTTTATCATATGTAAGATAGTTAACTACTGCAGGATTAAAAGTCTCAGAATGATAACATATGGGCTTACCGTTTTGTGTCAACATTGCTCCCATGGCATAGTCACTGGCATTTGTTTGGATTTCAAATGGTCTTTGTAGATCTGGCAGTGCTAGTACAGGTGCTATACTAATCTTTTCTTTCAAGGTGTCGAAGGATTTCTGATGTTTGCCTCCCCACTGAAACACCTTGTTAAATCCTGTCAAAGCATGTAAGGGAGGTGCAATTGAGGAAAAATTAGAAATGAACTTCCTCCAATATTGTGCTACTCTTAAGAAGCTTCTCACATCTGTAGCAGACTTGGGTTTAGGCCAGTTTACAATAACTGCCACTTTAGAGGGATCTATTTTCAATTCACCACCCCCTACTATATGACCCAAATAATTTAGAGATGTTTTGCCAAATTCACACTTTGAGAGTTTAACATAAATTTTTTCTCTTTTCAAAACATCTAATGTATGCTTAACATGCTTTAAGTGTTCTTCCCATGTTTTACTAAAAATCAGAATGTCATCCAGACGCATAATAACAAAATCATCAAGAAAAGGTCTGAGTACTTCATTCATTAATCTCATGAAAGTAGCAGGAGCATTGGTCAAGCCAAAAGGCATAACTAGCCACTCATACAATCCCTGCTTTGTTTTGAAAGAAGTCTTCCATGCATCTTGCTCTGCAACTCTGACCTGATGGTATCCACTGTGCAAATCTAGCTTGGTAAAATAAACAACTTCCTTCAATTGATCTAAAATATCATCTATGCGAGGAAGGGGATAACGATTTTTGATTGTTATCTTATTCAACACTCGGTAGTCAATGCACATTCTCCATGAGCCATCTTTCACTCTCACCAAAATAATTGGTGACACACATGGTGATGTGCTAGGCCTGATGAATCCCTTCTCGAGCAAGTCCTGCACCTACTTCTTGATTTCAACGTTCTCTAAAGAAGACAACCTGTACATCCCAATGTTAGGCAATGGAACATCTTGCTGCAAAATAATGTCATGTACTATTTCCTTTTTGGATGGCAGACCTTTAGGTTCCTGAAATAGGACATCATACTCTGAAACAAAGTTTTCTATATCAACTTGCTGCTGAGCATTACAGCCCTCAAATACATTGGTTCTATCAAGTTTCTTTTCCTTTACAACCATTAGTAAGAATTGTTGCATGAATTTATCATTCTTTTCATCTGCCCAGAATTTATGAGAGTATAATTATTCTTGAGCTTGTGAGCTCTTACAAAGTATTCGATTCTATCTTTAACAAGTAGATACTTGTTCTAAGCTCTATAGAAAATAGCCTTTCTATCATACAAGTAAGGACTTCCTAAAACAATTCCACATATATCCAAAGGAATTATGTCTAACTCAACCTCATCTACAAATGCTGACGCAAAAGAAAACTTGAGTTTGCACTGCCTAGTCACTTGTAGTTGTGCTTTATCATTCAACCATCCTAATGGGTATGGTTTCTTGTGAGGTGTAGTTTCTAATCCCAATTTCTTTACAATTGCTTTGGAAATTATATTTACTTGTGAGCCACTATCAAACAAAGTATCAATCTTTTGATGTTTGGAAATAACTCGAATATGGAAAAGCTCATGTATTTTTCTCTCATTTTCTTCATCAATGGTAGATTGTGCAGAATTACTAGTAGATGTTTCAGAATTCTTACCTCTTATACCTGTGGATGCAATGGTTGTTTCATCTCCCGAGTCTGACCCCAAATCTTTTTGAATAGCTGCAGTATTCTTCTTCTTCTTTCCCTCAAACTTCTTAGGTCTCAGCTTTGGATGCAGAATCCAACAATGCTCATCATCATGCCCATCCCTTTTACAATGAGTGCATGAAGCTTTGCTTTTCTGTGCAGTGTTAGCCTTCCTTGCTTTCCACTTCTACTTTCTTTTCTCCTTATTCTTGCTTGCAGTGGGTTGGGATGATCCCCCAACTTCTGGACTTCCATTCTTTCCTCTAGCTTCTAGATGAGTAGCTTGTACAGATACCTCATCTACAGTAGTGGGATTAAACATGAGGATGGTGTGCCTCATGTAGCTGTGTAGACCACCAATGTACTTCAACAGAGTCTTAGGTGAGTCTAATGAGATTCATAGAATCAATGCTCTCTTTCTAAATTCTTGAGTGTAACCTTGCACACTTTTCCCTTTCAACTGTCGAAGAGTTTGCCAACTCATCATGGCTTGTTGCATGTAGGCCAATGGATAGAATTGCTTTTTGATTGCAGAAACAAATTCACTCCAGACAGAGATGGTGTTACCATGTCTTTTCATGTCAGCTTGGGTTCTGCCTTCCCACCAAACCAAGGTAGTGCCTCCAAGGCATAAGCTTGCTAGCTGAATCTTGCTCTTGTCTGAGTCGATATTCTGTACTCTGCAATAAACATCAATTTGTCTAATCCAATTGTCCAGCTTTTTTTCATTCAACTCTCCATCATATATAGGTAAATCAAATTTAACATCTAGTTTGATCAAAGATGCTTTCTTTTTAGGGCTATCAGGAGGTGTGAGAAAGCTTTCCTCTTTCCCTTTTCCTTTTGAGTGGTCATGGGAATGTGACTCATCTTCTCCTTTATCTTGCTTAGAGCCTGATGAATCTTCATCCTTATGTTTTCTAATGTTTCTATACATTTCTTCTACCATGGAATTTATGGCTAGGAAACTATCTATGAATTGAGGGTCTGTGTAGAAATTTAGAATAATATGACACTTATTCACAGAGATTATCCTGATTATACACTATTTACGGAATGCATGCATAATACATAACCTCCTCTACGTTGATCATTAATTTGTGGAATGAAAGAAATAATCGCATGCGCACATTGAAACATCAATCACACATATCAACACAGTATGTACTGGGGAAAGCATACAGCTGAAAACCCCTCAACTATCTATATATTATGATGATAGAGAACATGTAACAATACATAGTACAATACTCCCTGCAAGTACTCAGTACTATCTCCACCAGCTACACACCAACTAGCTCAGGTCTAAATCAAGTCATAGGTTCAAATCTCCTCCGTTGTTTTCCTGCCTCCACTGCGCAATCCTGCATGAGAATACTGATCTTCCAAACTCGTATTCACTTGGTTTGTACTGCGCAATCCTCATTGGCAATCTCCATCATTGATTGTGCAAATCTCATGCACAACTATAGTCACAACTAACAGCTGTCTTGCCCTTTCACTCACCTCTAACACTTGTCTCCATTGAACTGTCCATGCACTGAGTTAACTGATGTATTCTTCAGTTGGTTTATGAGTTAATAATTAGTGAATTAATTAATAACTAATTCACACCACTCAACATTAGTCTATTTGCCAGTTAGACTAACTACAACTAGTTCAACTGAGTTAAACTGAACACAACTCCATCAACTCTTGATCCAACTCCATAGAACTCAATCACTGAAGTCCTAACTGAAGTCCTCCATGCAATAGCTCAAGTTAACCCATAGGAACCACATATTTCCTTCCGGCAGCTGCATGTGCCACATCTGTAGCTCGAGCTGAAGTGCTCCAAGAGAATAAGATAATGTTTATAGTCCAAATATTATTAAGGGCTAATAATATTCGACTGTTCTATTTTTAGCCAGACAGTCTAAAAATAGACTCCGCCCATATGTCTAAAAATAGAAGTCCATCTATTTTTACCAAATTGACCAATCATCCACAAATAGCATCCTGCAACTCATAGACCATGATCCATATGTCTAAAAAAAGACATAGTCTAAAAATAGACTTGCGCCAAAAATAGCCAGCAGGCCCACTTACTGAAGGCAAATTCTTTCCACTAAGATCCATCATCTTGTTGCAATCTCCACATAACTAACCCTATATTTATTATTCAAAATATTTTTAGACACTTTGTGCACTTATAAGAGGAAGAGTGAATCAATAGTGTATCTTATCATATATTTCTACCAAAATTTTAAGTTTAGTTGATTCATGCATTAACTAACCAAAAATACATTAGTAGATAAACACATAAGCATATACTCATGTAAGTAGCTAAACCAAGACAATCATAAGAGAAACAATGCATAACAAAATGATCATACACATGAGACACAAGGATATCTAATGGAAACTCTTTTGAGAGAAAAACCACCCTTGCTACTGCAACACCGCCCTAAATATTGTATTATGTGTAAAGAAAAATGATGTATTTTACATAGATTTTTAGCAGACACTTGATAGGATACTCAAACTCAAACACAATTTTCCATCGACCACCAACTAGGAGACTTGATCCAAAAATACAACTAGCTCGCCACTGTGAACTATTATCTAGCTACCACTAGGTAGATACTACCACTTATGCTGCATTGTTTCTATCACCCACTAGCATGAAATAACTACTCCACCTTAGCAAGCACCCACTTTCTAGAGGCCACTCCTCCAAAACTCTATGTAGACCTCAATTTCATTCATTTTCAAACAATATCCGTAAGACACTATTCTCAACAAGATTAAGCTCTGCTATAAAATCCCAAAAATAAGAAAATTTCAACAACTCGATAAAAATAAGTTCATCAACACAAATAACCGCCAACAATACTACTTCTCTCACACTCATCCATCAATGCAAACTGAAAAATACATCAAACCCTCAATATATCAACTGCATAAAAGAAATATAACATTCAACCATATGCACCAATAACCATGCAAAACAAATGTCAAATAATGTAATAGATGTGCTGCTCAATCCATTCTTTGTGTATTATCTATTATTAAATCTTCTTCATGTCCTCCATATGTACTGATAAGTAATCTCTTCTACATAACCATTAGCTATTCTCTGCAAATTTATATTATGCTTCAAACTCTATTACCAGCTTTCGATATGCTCAATCCACTGCCATTTGCACTCATACACTAAGGTATTTTTTCTCATCAATATATCTAGAGAATTTTTCCTCTCTACAGATATATTACACTACAAATCACTCTAACCAACCAAATCTTAGATCCAAAAAGAAATATTTATAATGTGTTGGGAAATTTCTCTTTTGGACTGAGTTCATAATTGCAAAAATTTGACGAAATCCACCCATAACCATCACTACTTGTGCATTAAAGGAATTGACATGCAATTGATGGCTTATTGAAAAAAATGTGCTTACCCATTTAATTTAGAAGCTTCTAGGAATTTCCAATGATGGGCCCTAGTATTGCAATAAGAATGTTGCAACTCCTGCGACTATCGACTTAAATTATCAACCCAAGGTTCGTACAAACTTAAGAGGGGCTGACACTATATGTGCAACATGCACCTTCCTCTTCCTAGCCTAACTCCCTTTGATGAAAATGAAAAAAGGAAATTAAACAATTTCAAATGAGCAAAGATATAAGTAAACCTCCAATCCTAAGTTTCAAAAGGTAAATAATAATAAGTAAAACTATTATGCTTTTGCTAGAAAGTAAATGATAGAAAGGCGATCTATTCTATTTGAAAAGATGTAAAGTACAATGACAACCAATCAAATCTAATATATATTGCTTGAAAAATAAATGGCATTAAAGGAAGTATATTCTATTTTGTAGGAAAGAAGAGTCCTAGATTACTTTTGCAAGAAGGAAAGCACACTTTGCTTAAAGTGAATTGTGGAAAGGAAATCTAGACTAATTCTAGAAATCAACATTTAAGAAGCAAGCAACGTAAGAGATAAAACCTAACTAGGCCTCATATCAATCAGAGTGGTCTAAAATAATTCATAGCCTATAAATCTACTTCCACCATGAATTTGGAGTGAATTTGGGCAAGGAAGATATCGAAAACAATTTGCTAGAGGATTGCTACAAGATTGTTGTTTCTTGAATTAATTTGTCGAATGCCTGAGAAAATCAAATGAAAATGAGATGGGATTTTTTTATATTAATTAGGATTTCCTAGGAATTCAACCCAAGTGGATTCACTCAAAATTACCTTTGTTAACACATTGAGCTAAAAAATAATAGAAAATTAATACTAGAAACCAGAAATTCCAGAGTAATGAACTACTAAGTTGATCTAAGTGCCCAAATGCCTAGGCTAATCAAGTGAAAATTTTGTGGGGTAATTTTTTTATTAATTTATATGTTTTTAAGCTCCAATCCAAGTAGATCAATCATGGATATGAATTTGAAAGGTTGTTATAAATATGAATAATGCTTATGAATTCATAAATAATCTATAAAACAACTCACTTCAGTCATTTAACTAATATAACCTACAATAAACGAAACATGGACACAAAATGTAGAAATAGGAAAAAACAAGAATAAACGATGCAAGTAAAAACATTCAAAAAAGATAAAGAAATTGTACAATAAGGCTCTGAGGCTCTTGGGATGGCCAACCCCAAGGATACTGAGAGTCATATGAAGGAAACCAAGCTTTATAAGCTAAAAATGACACCAAACTTCATTATTTGAATTAGTCCAAGAACATTCCTATTAGAAATGAAAGTAGAGTTGTTAAACAATTAATTTTTCTCCACAACTATGAAACACATTCCCCTAGAGGAATATCCAAATCGGTACTTATAAAAATTGATGGGGTAGCATTCTCCTTGATAGGAGGCATATTTCCCATCCAAAATCCCTCAAAAAGTGGATATTGTTCCCAACACTAGGAATCTGCATTAAATGACACGGAACACAATAATAGATTTTCTCAATCAATAGAGATCCATAATATATTCAATAATTTGATCATATTATGTTCATTTAGTATCCAATTGTTGTCACCAAAATGACCCTACTTAGAACTAGGTCTCCTCTGCAGGTGTTGCTTTATGTTTCCTTGTCATTTGACTCCTTATCGTGCTCCTATGATTCAAATCACTTCCTAAAATACAAAAGGGAAATCAATAGAAGAGATTAGAATAAAAATAAGTAGGGTTTGTAGCTAAGTGATGTTAAAGAAATGACATATTATAAATATGCATATGAAGTACTTAATTATTATTAATGATTCTATATATGACATAAAATTCAAAATAGGAATGATTAAAATATTGAATAACACTAACCAGTACATGTGGCTAAAACATAATTAAATTATTATTACTATAACTAAAAATCCTAAAAATAAGGGAAATGTTGTCCAAAAAATGGGGGAATTAGATATATAAACAAATTATTTATTATGCAAATCCTTTAATTTTTATATATTTGGGAGCATTGAATTTTCTAAAAAACGTATGTGATGAATATTTAAAATAGACTTTCATGAATGTAAAATATCTATTTTTTCCTCACATAATATAACCATTGATCTTATCATGAATTACTCGTCAAATTTTAACTTCTAATTATCTAAGCCCTAGGTGCAAATCAAGAACCAAATTCACCTTATGCTTTTTATTGGATATACAATGTAGTATCACATAAATACATTTAATGGAGGCTTTGCTATTCAAATATTTCTTAAAATGAAAACAAATTTTAAAAACTCTATATTAGGTTTTGCGTAAAAATCATATTAAATATAAACTTTATATGAAGTTTTGGATAAAGCTCATTGTAATATAAACATTATACTATGTTTCGAATAAAACCAATATTAAACATAAATACTATCATATTAAATATGAGGCCACAATCACTTTTACTAAGGTCATCGGCGCAGATAAGGGAGGTTAACTCACCACCACCTTACCACTCGATGTGGAATGACCATCGTCCAATTAAATGAAGCTCACTGTAAGATCTCATCACTTTTAAAATGGTCATTAAACCTCCCTCCAACTCTCCAAGCGACGAGAAGTATTAACCCTTGATTAAATATGGTTGTCATCTCAAGATAATTACATGGTTGCTGTAAAATTCAATGCCCTTCTAAATGTAATTTGAAATTGTTAGAAATAATACTAAGAGGGGGGTGAATCAGTATTATCAAATCAATAATTTTATTTCCTAAATAGATTTATATACGCTACTTCAGTGAAGTGAACTAGTGTGTACACGCAACTGTGATTAGAGAAACTAGCGTATATCAAGAGAACTTGTGATTTAGACAATTTATCATGTGTTGATCTTAAACCAGTGCATCAGTAACATATTAGACAATGCAGAAAAAATAGAATAAATCATCACACATAAGCAACACAAATGCACAACAAGATTTAAGGTGGAAACCCAATGTGGGTAAAAACCACCTACTGTTGCCATCTTTGTCTTCTTTTAATAATAAGAAAATCTGTTTACAATCTTGTACTGGTGCAGACTCATACCAGTATGCAGGCACCCACGTGCAGAAGGCTACAACCTTCTCTCATTTTCCAGCTTCTATTGGAAGGGAGTTGCAACCGCCTTAGCTCTTGTACTAGCAAATTTGTTTACTAGTATGTAGGCACCGACCTACAAAAGGCTATGACCTTCTTTCTTCCTCCAGGGATCACGTTTCATGAATTTTTAGACTAGATACTCTTGGAACACAACACCACAATTTGAAGGCCACATTTCATCCAATTTTCATACTGGACCCATAATAATTTTTAAACTTAAACTGCAACAACCAACATTCAGTTAATCTGAACAATTAGATCAATGACACCAGAACATTATGCTGAACCCAGAAACCTGCATCATCATTTAGAATCAACTGTAACCTCAAAAACCATGCATCAGACTGTATACGCTACTTGGCTGAACCCAAATTGCGTGTATACGCTACTTCCATTAATCAAAGCTGCATATACCTCTAAAACTACTACAAACATAAGCTTTTGAATCAAGTCTGTACCAATCAGCAATATACAGAACATCTACTGTCAACTTATAGAGCTTTACACAGACAGCAACAAAGATCACTTTTACAATCAATCAATCAAATATTAAACTCCTTATTCATTCAGTTTTATATTCAGATCTAAGAAGACTTCATTGATAGACAATAGTAAAATAGCAGCATTGATCTGATAGATCAGTCATCCTTGAACATCAAGCTTTTATTTTGCATATACTACTTGGAAGAGCTGAACCAGCATGTATACACACCTTCACCAAAGCGAACCAGCGTATAGATCTGCAAATACTTACGTCATAACTTCACTGCACATCCGGACTTCAGAAAAACCTAGATCACGATATTTAAAGAATAAAACAGGTGTACATAATCAAATCTAGCCCAATATTAGATCATTCAATAATAAGTCATTTCAGGTCTCATGATCCTGATCCAATATCGAATTCAAGGTGCACTAAGTATTTCAGATCAAATCACAATCATAGCCCCTGCAACATAAAATATACTTCAGATAGAAGTATTACTTAGAAAACCATACACTTGCACATAACACTTCATAAGATATTCATTACTTCGGTACTTATCCCTTGTTCTTCTCCTCCTTATATACTTAGATCCTTTGTCAATACCTTAGACCAAAACCACTTAGGACCAACACCTTAGACCAAAAACCTAGGGTCAATACCACAGACAAAATACCTCGAACCAAAACCTTGGTTTTCCAACATGCACACACTTTTCTTCTTGTGGGAGTGTGTATATGTATACACTCTTTCTGTTCTATGGAATAGCATGTATACACTATTTTGACTAAGTGGACCTACGTATACTTCTTAAATTGGTTTTTATCAGCCTTTTATTTTACCTTCTTTATTCTGATTAGTAGACCTTAGTTCCATCTTCTTGTTCTTCTATACCATTGCCTTGTTACCTCTGAATATACCTGTTGTACTGTGAGTTTCCTTTTACCAAAATTGAATTGACCTATGAGTGAGTTTCCATCAAGGACAACACTTGTATTATAGTGCCAACAAAAATTACAATCATCTTTGTAAAAGGTTTATAGAGTTGTGTAAAACATTTAAGGTTTTCTTTACCTTAAATGAGTTTAGGGTTTTCTTCACCTTAAATTAATTTCTTAGAAATATTTTTGTTAATGTTCTGGTTAAGGGTTTATATTTACACACCTAAATTGATGATGAGCCTCGGTATTGCAACAAGAATGTTGCAACTCCCAAGGCTACCAACTTTAATTATCAACCCGGGGTTCGTACAAACTTAAGAGGTATCGACACTATATATGAAGCATACAATGCGTACTTCCTTTGATGTCATGATGTAATGGAGTGAATGTAAGGAAATCAAATCCTAGACTAATTTTATAAATGGAAATTCCACTTTGGAAAAGAAATTAATCCCAAGAAAGAACAACAAATTGTAATTGAAATTCTAAGAGCATGAATTCAAATAAATAGGCCTAATCTGCATTGGAAAAAGGTATGTTCTAATTGGTGTTTATTCTTCCTCAAGAATTTATTTAGAGCCTAGGGGTCATGATTCAACCCTAAGGGACCAAAACCAATATTTTTGAGCAAATTTGGGCAAGTATATACACGCTAGAAGAGTACTATAGGAAACAACAGATTTACTATAGGAAACTATAATTCACCGAATGTCCAAGAAAATCAAATCCAAATTGGATTGGACAAATTTTGTTATTGACTAGGATGTCTTAAGTATCCATTCTAATTTGAATCACTCAAAAAGATCTCTGTTAACCCATGCTAAAAAATTAACAAAAAATTACTAGTCTAAAATCTAAATTCGAGAACTAGTGAGCTAGTAAATCTATCAAATGCTTACTCTAATCAAGCGCAAATGCAATGGGATAGTTTTTTTTTAACTAAAATTTGTTTTTGATCTAATGCAATTGGAATCAACTTTATTGAATCTCGTTAGCATGCTCTAAAAAATAGCAGAAATTTACTGTTATTTTCCACAAGGGACTTCCAAAAATCTAGATTTGGGAATAAGCAAGTTAATCCAAGTAGCTTAATGATTAATATGAGCTTACAAAGCTGTTAGAATGATGAAATGATGCTTTTGATATTGCAAAATAACTTACTTCAACCATTTAACCCAATCCTACAACAAGAAATCATTAATACTAATTGTCGAAATAGAAAAAGACAAGAATAATAGATGCATGTGAATAAGAAGTGAAAAGAAGAAAATTAAATGATACAAAAGGGCTTTGAGGCTCCTCAGATGGAAAAGCCCAAGGAAACTGAAAGTCCTATGAAGGAAACCAATATTTTGAAGTTGAACATGACACCAATATTGATTATTTCCATTAATACAATTACATCCCTGCAAGAAATAACAATGGAACTGCAAAAATAGGTGTTCTCTCCATAAGAAGACTAATAAAAATCAACGGCTAGAGGAGAATTCGACTGGTACTTATAAAAAATGATTGGGAATCATTCCCCATGAAAGGAGGAAGCTTTCCCCACCAAAATCCCTTGATTAGTGGATCTGGTTCCTAATACTAGGAATCTGCATTAAATGGTAGGGAACACATTCCTAGATTTTCTCAATCATTGGAGCTCCACAATATGTGCCATAATTCTAGAATATCTTGTTGATTTATTATTTAATAATGATCCTCCTGTAGTAGGTAGTAGGTCCTTAGATTATCTCCTCTTCTAAATCTCCATAATCTGCGCAAAATTCTCATAATATTCCACAAAATAAATAACATTAGGCACAAATATACAATTATCCATAAACCTTCCTAATGAACATATTAAAGTTAAAAATACATTATCTAATGCAAAAAGAAAGGTTTAATTTGTTGAAGGATGGTCAAATGGGCCTTAATTTATGTCTAACTTAGAGGCCCATCATACCCCCCTATTGAAAGTGTTGCTCATCCTTTGAGAAACTTAGACCTCATTGTGCCTCATTGATGGCCATGGTGGCCTCTATATTGTGTATTCCTCAGTTCTTTCTCTTAAGAATCTTGGTTGTAAGTTTTGCAAGGACAAACAAAAAAATGTAGTTATTCTTTTCATGATTGTTTAAGAGTCTTTCAAGCAAAAAAAAACATAACTTTCATCTTAGCATGTGAACTCTATTGGCTTGTAGATCCATTTCATTCATATCCTCTCCCTTGAAACCTTCATACCATTTTTACTAATTTTTCCAAAATTGTTTGTGCATAGAAAAAATCACAGTGTTTCTTAATACCATTAGCCTGCCTTCTTCCTCTTATTCAAGATGGGTTCTTGAATATTTTTTAGTTTGGAAAGGTCTTCCACATCCTTTTCCAACTTCTTCTACGTTTTTCCACCATTTGGACATTTCTGAAACCTTCAAAACACCTTTAGATGAGAACTAGGACATCCTGTAGTAATTCTTGTACTAACTACAGGAAACCCTGTAACACTTTCTATAGTACTACATGAAACCATGTAGCAGTTCCTCTAATACTACAAGAAACCCTGTTTAAATCTGTTTTGAGCAGAAATGATAGTATGAGCCTAGGGTAGGCCCTGAACTTGATTTCCATGCCTTTATCACCTTTCTATAACATCTTTGAGGCCTTGGACAAAATCTAGAAAGAGATTAGAGACCTCTTGGAAAGCCTCTTTTCATCACTATAGTTTGAGTTTTATTTTGATGGTAAATTCCTTCTTGTCTTTTGTTGCCTTCTTCTTCTCTTTTGTGTTCTATATGATTGCCTAATGGCCTTAAAGTTCTCTGTTGTGATTAGTTCTCTCTTAGGCACTGCCATTTTGTGTTTTAACACAATTTTTTCCTTTATTCCTTCTTGTAGCAACATTCTGCCTTCCTATAGTAGTCATTCCTTCTCTTTCAGGGTCTTCTAACTGTATGGGAGTGATGAGAAATGATGTAGAGGGTTTCGTGGATGATGCTAGGCTCAAAGGGAGTAGTTTAGGTTTGTGAAAATGGAGAGGATGTGCTTTGTGTGTTTTTTTTCAAGAAATTTTCAGGGTGAGCCAGAGTGTAGGGTTTATTCTTGAAAAATATTATTTTTTATTATGAAATGGGATGGATGAATGATGGATAGATAGTGGATGCGAAGTCAATGGAGGGCTTGAAGTGTTGTGTTGACTTGCCCTTTGCATAAATTTCTTGTTTTAACTGTTGTCCCCATTCCTCGAATTTATCGCCCTTCCTAATGTGGCTTTCCCACATTGCATGAGTGAAGGAGTGAGATGCAATTAACTAGTTGAAGGTGGCCGAGACTAGTGGCCCATCCTTAGCTTATAAACCTCATCTCTTATGCATTAACAACAAATTTCTAACTATAATATGCTCAAGAGAAGAGGTCAAGAATATTGCATACCTATAACTACCCAATGATTGTTGAAGAGACATGCATGCTACTATTGAGTTGATGATCGATCCATGGTCCTATGGAGGTGATAATTTCCTTTTTTTTCTTCTGTACAGTGCTTCATAGCTTTGTGATTCTAAACCTCTGTCTTCCAGTTACTATGAGCAAGTTATCTTAGTCAAATCTGGCCTTCTTAGAGTGTTGGGCTTGGCCATGGGTGATGTTCACCTTCCGTATACTTATTCCACCATTAGACACCTTTCCCACATTTTACACCTTTTGTACCTTCCTATAACTTTTATCCTATTTCCTGTAGTAAACTAGGACTCATGTAGTACTACAAGAAACAACATATTTGTCTTGTTTTGTTCATATCTCCCAAATGGTAGAATGGATTGACTTGAAATTTTCTGAGCATGTTGCCATCATCCTTATGAACCTCCCCACAAAAACAAATTGGCCAATGGATGCATGAATCTAGAGAAAAATTAAAAATGGATGAAGTTGATGTGGGTCAATTTCTTGGAATCATGCACTAAAATTCACTGAAATTGCTTGGGAATTTTATCATCATCCATATGATTCTCCCCATGAAACAACATTTTAAATGGATGCATGAATATCGAGAAAATTCAAAAATGGTTGTAGGTGATGGAGGCCGATTTCCTGAAAACTATGCACTGGATTTTTTCTGAAATCACTTGAGCATGTTACCATCATCCATATGCATCTCCACCTAAGATAGATTGAAAAATGGATGCATGGTTTTCAAGATATGACAAAAATAAATTTCTGCTCTATGTATTTCTGTTTCCTATAGTAAAAACAGAGCATTCCTGCATTATTTTAGGACAACAAGGAAAATCAATGGGAAAATCTTGGGAATGATGGGTAGATGGTGGAAATATATGAGGGTTATGGATTTGCATGGCCTTGGCCTTTTTGGAGCATGAGGAGAAAATCCAAATTTCACTTCCGTTGACTAGAATTTTGATCAATTTTTTCTTTTCTTGGTGCCAACTTGTTTTTGTTGCTTGCAGATGTTGGAGAGCACCTACATTCATTAGAAAGATACATAGAACAAAGATTTTTCCTTTTTTCCTTTTTTTTTCTTCTAGGCCTACTAGCTGCCTCAATGAGGTTTCCAACTCATAGGTTTGCCTAGGCGCCTCAAAGGAGGTTTTCAGCTAAGATCTTTTCTTTTTCTCTTTTTATTTTTTTCTTTTTTTCCAACCCATTGACCGCTTCATGGATGCTTTCAATCAATGAGCCAATCTCAGGTTCCTCAAAGGAGGTTTTCACTTGATATTTTCTTTTTTCTCGTATTTTTCATTTCTTTTTCTATCCTACTCTACTTGAAAAAAAACAAAATAATTTTCAAGTGTAGGAATACTTCCAATGGAGCCATGTGTACATAAAAATGACAAATGAACTGAAAAGTGGGCTTGCAATATATGATTTGACATGTACCTGAATTTTAGAGACCAAATGCTTTGTCTTTGAAAATATCAGGCATAGTTCAAGAAGAAAGTGATGCTCCATCTTGTTGATTTTCTAAAACCAAACCTCAATATAACTTTGATGCCCTTGGTTTGATTTCTTATCTAGATCATTCTTCATGTCGTCTTCTACCATGACCTTCATATCTGCCTTTTTTTGTTGATTTTTCTATTGAATACATGGAGGATTTGGTGGTAACCATGAGGGAGCCTTCTCAATCTCTGATTTTGATGTCTCATCTTCATCAAGTGTAGCCCATGATTCTTTGGTCTTCTCTTTTGAATCTTTTTTTTTCTGCATGTTGTCCTTCAATGACATCAAGAGAATCTCTTTTTTGTAATGTTCTTCCTGAGCTGAGATGAATACCATTGAGATCAAGAGGAGATATTTGGAAGTGTTGTAACTCAACATTGTAAGTGGGTTGAGCTACTTCATTGTGTGGGTTTGGAAATGGCGATACAGGTAGTTGAGTGGGAGTGGATATTTGATATGGATGTGGTTGGGATTGTGGTTGTGGTGGAGGTGAATGGTATGGATAACATAGATTTGGGTATGGAGGATATTGAGGAAAATATTGAGGATATTGTGGATGGCTCCCATAAGTTCATTGCGAACCTTGTTGCCAATATTAGTTTTTGGGTTGAGACGACCAATGTTGTCAAGGAAAGGGTGTGTTCTAATTACTTTGAGGTGGATATGCATAACCTTGAAATTGTGAATTAGGATCTTGCATCATACTAGGTTGACTAGGCTTCCATGGTCCTCTTGGAGCTACATAATATAGCTACATTGATGATTGACTTGCTCCATTGTCCTCTTGGTAAACTTCCTTCAACCTTGGCAATGCGGGGTAATATTTAACATCATGTGATTCTGCATGGACAACACAAATATAAACATATTATTTTTCTTCATCTTTCATTCTTAACATTTCTACTTGTTGGTTAGATTGCTAATAATTTTTGTTTTAAAATCATCAAACAAATTTCCAAGTTTAACTTGACTTATCGATCTTGATGTTGATTTACTTACTCTTACCCTTCCTCTTGATATGTGTTTTCATGTTTCCCAAATTTCTTCGAATAATAATTGCTATATATCACCTCTACTCATGATATCAAGGAGATCAATCCACTCATCCCTCATTGTTCTAAGTAAGAGGGTTTTTAGTGTGTCAGATCCTAAATGATGTAGTTCTTAACATTATAAATGAACCTCTCTATTAGATCCTCTAGACTCTCATCTTCTTTTTGATTCATTCTAAATATTTATTCTTTAAGATCATGATCTTTATATTCTTCTAGAAATATCTTTTTCATCTTACTCTATGATATTATTGAATTAGTCCCTAAACTCGTGAACTATTTAAGAGCTCTATCCTTCAATGTTGCCAGAAACAATCTCAATTTTTTAGTGTTTAATAAGTAACCATAAGATCTACAAGGATTTTAAATTCAAATATAAAAGTTTCCAGATTCTCTGACCTTATACCATGAAATTTGGAAGAAAATATGGAGGGATGTTCTTCATATGAACACTGACATCAGTATCTTGAATGAGAAATCTAATAGGATCTTCTTCATTGTCATCATCTCCATCCATTTCTTCTATATTATTTGTCATATCTTCTTCTTCTACCTGCGAAAGTGGATGGTGGAGTGGCTTTTAGTACACCACGTGATCAAATGGGGGGTTGTTATTGGAGAAGTATTTTTTATTTATTTATAAAAAACTAGAATGAGAATTTTAATGCAATGTAATTTTCTATTCTTGAGATGAAAGATGCCTAATGCAATTTTTTGTTTTTGCAAAAAGTAAAAGAAATGAATCAACTAGGGAAGAAAACAATGCATACTTTGATGCCTCCCTGAAAATGATGCCACAAAGTGATGAGCCTTGGTATTGTAACAAGAATGTTGCAACTCCCAAGGCTACCAACTTTAATTATCAACCTAGGGTTCATACAAACTTAAGAGGTATTAGCACTACATATGCAGCATACAATATGCCATTTCTTTCATGTCATGATGTACTGGAGTGAATGTAAGGAAATCAAATCCTAAACTAATTTCATAAATGGAATTTCACTTTGGAAAATAAATTAATCCTAAGCAAGAACAACAAATTGTAATTGAAATCCTAGGGGCATGAATTCAAATAAATAGGCCTAATCTACATTGGAAAAAGGCATGTCCTAAGTGGTGTTTATTCTTCCTCAATGATTTACTTAGAGCCTAGGGTTCATGATTCAACCCTAAGGGACCAAAACTAATCTTTTTGAGCAAACCTGGGCAAGTATATACATGCTGGAAGAGTATTACAGGAAACAACAAATTTACTACAAGAAACTATAATTCACCGAATTACCAAGAAAATAAAATCCAAATTGGATGGGACAAATTTTGTTATTGACTAGGATGTCTTAGGTCTCCGTTCCAATTGGAATCACTAAAAAAATATCTTTGTTAACCCATGCTAAAAAATAGCGAAAATTACTAGTCTAAAATCTAGAAATTCGAGAACTAGTGAGTTAGTAAATCTATCAAATGCCTACCCTAATCAAATGCAAATCAAATAGGGTAATTTTTGTTATTAACTAGAATGTTTTTTTGCTCTAATTCAAGTGGAATAAACTCGATTGAATCTCATTAGCATGCTTTAAAAAATAGCATAAATTTATTGTTATTTTCCAAGGGACTTCCAGAAATTTAGATTTGGGAATAAGCAAGTTAATCCAAGTAGCTCAATGATTACTATGACCTTACAAAGCTGTTAAAATGATGAAATCATGATTTTGATCCTCCAAAATAACTTACTTCAACCATTTAACCCAATCCTACAACAAGGAATCATTAATACTAAATGCAAAAGTAGAAAAAATACAAGAACAAGAGATGCATGTGAATAAGAAGCGAAAATAAGAGAAGTAAATGATACAAAATGGATTTGAGGCTCCTGGGATAGCCAATCCTAACGAAATAAGATTTCTATGAAGGAGACCAAGATTTAGAATCTTATCATGGCACCAATCTTCATTATTTCCATCAATACAATTACATTCCTGCAAGAAATGACAATGGGGCTGCAAAAATGCGAGTTCTCTCCAAAAGAAGACTAATAAAAATCAACCCCTAAAGGAAAATTCAACTTGGTACTTATACAAAATGATTAGGAATCATTTCCCATGAAAGGAGGAAGCTTTCCCCACCAAATTCCCTTGATTAGTGGATCTGGTTCCTAATACTAGGAATCTGCATTAAATGTCAAGGAACACATTCCTAGATTTTCTCAATCATTGGAGCTCCACAATCTATGCCATAATTCCATAATATATTGTTGATTTATTATTTAATATTGATCCTCCTATATTTGGGAGCAGGTCCCTAGATTATCTCCTCCAAATATCCATAATATGCGCAATATTCTCATAATATTCCACAAAAATAAATAATATTAGGCACAAATATACAATTATCCTTAAAACTCCTAATGAACATATTAAACTTAAATACATTATCTATTGCAAAAAGAGAGGTTTAGTGTGTTGAAGGATGGTCAAATAGGCCTTAATTTATTTCTAATTTAAAGGCCCATCAATTCATACATGCGAAATATATTTTAGGAACTAGAGCTTTATTTGTAGGTTGAGGAGAGAATGTTTTATGATTTGTTGAGGATTTATGGGGGTTTATTGTGAAATCCACAAGTAAATTAATTTCAGAATTTTGGGTGCACATATATTAATCGATTCCTTTTAGTTGGAAATGGTTCCAAATAGATTTTACAAGATTTATCAAAATTTACATAGGGTTTAGTTATATTTTAGAAAACTTAACCAGGTTTATTGCGGTGAAAAATATGAGATACATAATGGTTTTCTCCTTAGATTTTCCTCCATTATTATGCACACAAATTTTTGGAATAAGATAGGAGAAATATGTTTCTTGCATTTACAATTTGTTATCTCATTACTTAAGAAACTAACTCCCATTTTCTTGTTGCACAGGTTACTCATTAGGGAATGAATGTATTAACATAATGTTATAGCCATTCAAGCCCATGTGCGTGGAGGTCCTAAGTTCAAGTAATGGGAAAAATTAATGTTTTAAACCATTTACGAAAGATGGGAAACTATTTGTAAATATTTTTGAATATGTTTTTGTTTAATATACAGTTACTTAAAACAATTATCAATTCATTTGTATAAAACCCCTATTTTCTCATTCGAAAGGGGGCGAAAGGTTGGGTGATTTAGAGAGAGAAGGAAATTGACTATTATATGCATGTTTGCACTTGATGCATAGGCCAACAACTATTTTGCAACCCTTTATTATATAATCTGAATTTGATAGTTCTATATTTTCATTCTATTTCAATTTCTGAACATGTGTTGGGTTGAAACAAAGGTTTAGATAATTTACGTGATCAATTATATGAATCGCTTTTATTATCTGATATGACTGCCTCTCCGATATGCATGTTATCATAGGTAAATAGACATAATTATTTATAGGTTTTATTATTGATGGAATTGCCCAATAATTTGACATTTATGTTCTATTACAATATCTTATGTAAATGTTATTTACAATAGTACATGTTCTTTTTGTTCTTCTTTTTTGATTTGTAATCACAAAAAATTAAATCTGAGGCTCGATCTTGTTTAGACATTAAATTCTTTAGTGTTGTGTTCTGATATCAATACTATTAGCTGTTGATTTGGGATAGAATCAGATGTGTTCTAAACCTCACATTTTGTAGAGAGGCTTGGGCACATGTATTCCAAAGAACCCAAAAAGAATTTTGGGAAATTCCACCTAGAAGTAATTTTATTAAAATAACTAATATTTTTAATGTGGTTCCTAAGTCTAAACTTGGGAAAATTAAAATATTAATGGGTATTAATCTAATCATGGGTGAAAATTCTAAAAAAAGACACAGGTCAAGCCAAAACAATTTAAGCCTTTGATTAAGATTTAATCTACGTCGTTGGTTGTCCAACTGGAAGGCATAAGAAGAGGCTTGACGGTTATTTGGAAAATACACTAAGAGATCAAGAAAATTGATTTTGTGAAGTGAGAAGTTCTTAGGAGGAAAAATCGATTGAGGAGATCTTTCGCAGGAAAGGGGTAGTGAGAATCTGAAAGAAGGAATTTCTGGAGAGTACAGGTAGAGGGAGGACAAAAAGACGTCCAAAGAGAGGCTAATGCTGGCCCAAGTAGTGCTACCACAGAGGCAATGCAATTCTCGAGGGGAAGTCAAGTTTCCTACTAAGGGAAGTAGAGTTTTAGTTTTCGGAATTTGGGGTGTGAGTCCAGGAGGCAGAAGATCGGTTTTCTCAGCTAGCAGAGGATCTGGAAGAGGGGAAACGTAATAACCAGCAAGGATGATGTCGTCAGGAGTGAAGAAGTTCTTCGTAGAGGCCACACAGAGGGTGACGCAGAGCCTCCAGTTTAGTAGGATCAGTCACCAATTCTTCGAGTGACAGGGTGAGATCATTTCACCATTCTTTTGTCCAGTATTTTCTCTGTATCAGATTACTAGTTCAGCATCCTAAAATTGTACTTAGATTTTCTCTTGCATAGTAACAAAACTATCATAGCTGTTACACTGGTTTTCCTGCATTGGGTTTTTCCAGGGACTATTGTCCAAAAATAACGGTGTCCTATGTGTTTCTATTTTCCTTGCTTGGTTCCTATGTTTTAGAATCATATTTAATTTGGTGTAGGTTGCTTCAGTAATTTACTTCAATGTTTCAAGAAGAAATCTAAAATAAGTTTGTACTGTAATTTATGATCTAGGTGAAGTAGATTAAGATGGTTGTAGTAGGATTCCAAAGATTGTTAGATCTAGGAATTTTCACATCAGCATAATTACTGAATGAGTTATCTTGAGTTATACATGATTGAAGACTTATCTTTCGTTGATATAATTCATGTTATGTAGTGATTACAAATCTAGGTGTTATGTTACTATGTTGATACATTTGTTCTATCCTAAAAGTGTATATTGCTCTCTAAAATCCTTATGTTTTACTCTTGCATGAATCTCAGTCATGATATATATTATTAACTGTTTTTCAACATATAGTGAAATGAATATGCTTGCACCTGATGCACATGTTATGTTTTAAGTTTGGCAAATAATTCTTACAATTTTCTTGTTTTTACCCTTTCTTTCTTTCCTTTTCTTTTCATTTCCTTTGTCATTAACTTTTCATTTATCGCATATGCATATATCTCCAAATATGTGAGCTAGATTTTGCATCGACTTGATTGTTGTTTCCTATTTGAAACCTATCTAGGGTCAGTTTTTTACCAATATATACACTATTGGACAATGATATTATCCTAGATACCCTTCTTTGTTGAGTGAATGATCAATAAGAATACATGATATTATATTGCATCACATTTAGTACTATGATGGGTTACTATAAATGGGAGATAAGCATAACTAACATATAATTGTTTTTCCTTTATCTCTAATCATTTATTTTCATTTATTTTAGTTATAATGGAATATTGTTTTCATGTTATATAATGAAGGTTACATTTTAATATCATTCACTAGATGTCATATAGGTCTCTCCCCACCTAGACCTCCGTACCTTACACCTCTTTGCATCATATCTATAAACTGACCTTAATTATTTGCCTAATTAGAAAATATATTTAATTTATAATATTCTACAATGACCATTTAATTTAAATTATCACCAGGGATTACCCCCTATGGTGAAAGGGATGCCAACCCTTATCACCTAGAGCGGGGGGATCTAAGATCCTCAGTGATGTGGTCTTAGGTTGTCCTTAATTACTAAGACAATTTGTGCACCAACATTTTTTGGCGCCGTTGCCAGGGAACGAATGCATAGTTTTCATTTCCTTTGGTAAATTATTTAATGGTTAATTCTATGATCCGTTGGTGGATAGGGTCACAGTTGTATGCACCTTATAGAATTTCAAGTTTATATCTTTCTTGTTTATTTGTTCACCTGGCAACTCCTTGTTTATAATTATTAATGGCTATTTCTAGGATTGTGTCATGTTTTGTTCCTTTGGATTTTTCTCAGATTATAGGGTTTCCAAATGAGTTACTAGATATAAACATATGGGACACCTACCTACATCGTTTTCACAAAGATGAAGATGATGATCCAATTGAACACCTGCTCCTATTTCATGAATCCCTTCATAGGATGGGGGTCGAACATGAGGACATACGGATGAAATTATTTATGATGTCATTGGAAGGTAGAGCTCAACAGTGGTATCAGAAACTTCCTCCCGCAAGTATTTTATGTTTAAAGGATTTCCATACAGTTTTCTATGAACACTATGCAACTTTGTATCCCTCTATTACATTTGTTGGAATTTTTTGTTGTTTACTAGATGAACATTGTGAATATTCTTAATCAACATTGCAAGAAGATGAATCTTGTATTAATAATAAAATAATGAATTGGAAAGATGGCGATTGTAACGAAAAAATCTTACCCTCTCTTGGTTTACCAAATGAAAGTTTAGATGGACTAGGAGTAACATCTATTGTTGAATGTTAGGAGTACTTTGAAGAATCTAATCATTTAACCACCAATGATAAATCCTATTTCTTTTCTTTTGATTCTCCTAAGGGTAGTGTTTATAAATTTTACGAAGTAAATGATGTTAAAGGAGAAATTATACCCATAACCATATCACCATCACACATTTATGATTATGTATATGAATCATCAATAGTCGAAGATTTTTTTATCTAACAAAATGACATGTAGTGATACATTTAGTAATTTTGATTCTGTTGTATGTGAGAGTTACGTCAAATTTTCAAATCCATCCATATACGACACATATGAAGATGACTGATCAATTTCCTCTCACAATATTGAATTGGATAACAATCAAGTTACAAGAATAAATTGACAATCATGTTGTTATTTCAATTATGTTAATACAAATGGATATGATGAGCATAATGATTTAACTAATTTAACATCACCACACATTGACGAATCTGTTCATGTTGATCATATGGTACAAAAGGAATATTATACTATAGATCCTATGGTTGTTAATGTATTGAATTTTATTTTGATCTGTTTATTTTTAAACTTCAACATGATCAACTCTGTAGCAATACAGGATATCCATGAAATATGAAAACATGAAAGTATTTCTCATGGACATGTTGTTTATATTTCAATATTTTCTTCGTTAGATGTTCATACATTCCTATAGGACTTCGTTGAAACATTGATGAGCGCTTACTTTGAAAATGTTTCTTCTTGTTTCTAATCAACTGTGAATATATTTCTCAATGTCCTGGTAAAACAATTTCTCCCCTGCTTCTTTCAATAGTTGAGTATGTTATTATTATTGATCAAATTGAGGCCTAAAGTCAATAAGTTTTCCACTGACAATATTTGTGTTTGGTTACACTAGATTTTCAACCTTTTTGATAAATATTGTCTTTAAAACACATTATATATAAATTATGTATATAAATAAACTTTTTATGCTTTGTAGGTTTATAATGTAAAAATATGAAGGTTTTTTTCATCTTTAAGAGTCTTTCGTGACATAGTAGAATGAAATACACATATATGAGTGCTTAGTATGAACTATATTAACAAGATTTTTAAACACGTATTTAAAGATTCGTTTGTAAATCATGTTTAAGGGGTAACATCTTTAAAGGGCTCATATATTAATCTTTTAGTAATGTCACCTTCATTTTGAATATTACTCACAACATTCCTCTTCCATATTACTTACACATAAATGATAAGGGATCACATTAAGTCGTAAGGGATAGACTTATAACCATAAGATCGAGTTTTCATATATATATACTTGAAGCTTTGGTAGGACTAGTTAGTCATGTCACAACCATGCATGAGATTTTCCTAATCAACATACTATCCTATGGATAGGAACTAATGGTATCTCGGGTGGGGCATGTTGGTATCTTTGTTGGGGCTATAAACACTCACTAGAAACAGAGCAAGACCAGTAGAATTAGATATAATATAGTGTGTAATCCTCCAACTCCTTTTATTGAGGTGACTTTGATGGGGTATGCTGACAGCTCCATTGGGGCTATGAATGCCCATTGATAGTGGAGCAAGGTCAGTGGTATTTGACTAAATCCAATGCATAATACTCCCATCTCATGAATTTTATATTTACTAAATAAATTGAATGAAGAACCTCTAACGCAAAGAGAAAATAATATTCCAGAGAGTTCCTCGTCTCAGGTTAGTGGATGACTCCATTGGGGCTATGGATGCTCGCTGGTAGCAGAGTGACATCTAATTTTGGAAACTCATGTTATGGACAAAAAAGGGAACCAAAATCCCTAACAACTAGCCTCCTTAGTCTCAATAAATTCAAAAAATGGAATTCCCTTTTATGTGTCTTAATTAGCTCCATGATTTATTTAATTTCTTAATCATTAGTTGTAAGTAGGTTAGGGAAAATTTTAAGAACCCCCCCAAATTTATATGTATTATAAATGGGAAAATCTCCATGGTATATAGGAAAAATGGAAGGCAATTTTATCAATAATATAATATGTATATATAATTTTTTGGCGAATCTCTCACCAGGCATGGCGAATATTTTACTCAATTATAAAATCTTGAAAGATCTTGGCGAGTCTTTCACTAAATAATAAAACTTTGTAAAGTCCCAGTGAATCTTAGCATTGTGAACTTTTAGAGAATTTTTTAAAAAAGTATAAAACCATATATGACAAGAGCCACATGGTGGCAATATCACTGTTTTCTTTTTACATTTCCACGACATGGAACTTGTTTATAAAATTATAAAAAAGCCAACCAAGTCCCTTATAATATGCAGGTAAGCTTATAATAGAGTCTGATACCTCTACTATGCTTGTCTTCATTCAAGTTTCATAGCTGCTATACTTAACACTGTGAATCACAACTCTCTTAGAACTCAACTCTATAGTGTAATTAAAACCTTTGGAAATTGAATCTGACAACTCTATAAAAAGGATTAGTGAAATAGAAGCTTTTGTGAATGAGCCCACCAACTATCACTGCTAAAAAATCAATCTAGACTATGAAGTCTTCCATCTTGATCACAATCATGCTCACGATCAAGGGAGTGCGACCAACTGGCCTGACATAATGGCCATCATAGCTTCCAATAATCAACAACCACCTTGTAAGGACATCCTAGCTCATGTATCATGAATTTTATTCATCAATCTTAACTGATATAAAACTTATAAAGATAATATTAGAATCCTCTCCAGATTCACTGTTAATACAAGGGTAAAGGAAATTTTCTAGCTCAAGGCAC